>CANJKZ010000105.1:1390000-1612500 GCA_947471745.1 Closterium sp. Naga37s-1
GTCGCGGCCCCTGACGCGGCCCCGCCACCTACCTTTCCGGCCACGCCGCCTCCTCTCAGCGGCCCCGCCGCCTCCTCCCAGCGGCCCCGGACGCCGCCCTCTCAGCGGCCCCGCCGAGCCGCCCAGCAGCCTAGCCGCCCAGCAGCTGAGCCACCGAGCCGCCCAGCAGCCGAGCCGCCGAGCCGCCTAGCAGCCGAGCCGCCCAGCAGCAGAGCCGCCGAGCCGCCCAGCAGCCGAGCCGCTGAGCCGCCCAGCCGCCGAGCCGCCCAGCAGCCGAGCCGCCCAGCAGCCGAGTCGCCGAGCCGCCCTGCAGCCGAGCCGCCCGAGCCGCCCTGTCCGGTAAGAGCAGCGCCTCTCTCACAGCACTGCCCTCACCCCACTGTTTGCGCTGCTAGTCTACTGCTGTCATGGCTACCCCTAGTGTCCTCGCTTTTGACGCTGAGGGTCGGGCCATTGACTTTGACGTCTGGATAGATGACCTGCAGCTTTTCTTACAGTGCGATAGGGCAGACGGCCTCTCCCTCTTTGACCTCACTTCTGGTGCCTCTCCTGCCCCCGCCACTGATGCTGACGCAACTGTTCGCTCCCAGTGGGCCACGCGCGATGCTGCTGCACGTCTTGCTGTGCGTCGCCACCTGCCTACCTCTGAGCGTGCGCACTTTAGCCAGTACAAGAGTGCTCAGACCTTGTACGACGCTGTAGTTGCACGCTACTCCTCCCCTGCCACTGCTGCACTGAGTCGCCTCATGCTACCGTACCTCTTCCCTGACCTTGCTGCCTTTCCCACAGTCGCTGACCTCATTACGCACCTACGCACTAGTGACACTCGCTACCGCGCTGCGCTTCCTGCTGAGTTCTGCGCCAAGAACCCCCCCCCCATGTACATCACCCTCTACTACATAGTCACCCGGCTCCCTGACTCCCTTCGCGTAGTCAGGGACCACTTCCTCTCAGTTTGCCCCACCACTCTCACCGTTGACCTCCTCGAGAAGTCCCTCCTAGCAGCAGAGAAGAGCATAGTAGCTGTAGGAGCCTCTCGTGGTGACCCTCGCACCCCCATCTTTGAGGGGTGTTCCCCCTCCCCCCTTTTGCCCTCTGTTGCCTCTGCTGCTGCGGCCGACCTCGTTGGGCTTGAGTCGGTCGGTGCGGCGTCTACCCCTAGCGGGAGACGCCGCCCTGGCAAGGGCAAGGGGGGCAGGGGCGCTGGAGGAGCTAGCGGGGACGGTGGAGGCGGCAGTGGAGGCGGTGGAGGAGGTGGGGGTGGCGGTGGGGGTGGTGGCGGGGGTGGAGGTGTCGGTGGCGGCAGTGGAGGCGGAGGCGGCAGCGGCAGTGGCGGAGGGAGCGGAGGTGGCGGCGGTGGAGGAGGAGGCGGCGGAGGAGGTGGAGCTGGTCGGGGTGGCGCTGCGCAGAGGGTCGGCTCCGGTGGTGGTCAGCGCCAGCAGCAGCAGCAGCACCAGCAGCGCACTCGTGACATCCCCTCCCCTCAGCAGCTCCGTGAGTGGTACACTGCACGCCAGAGGGGTGGGGGTACTGGTCCGTGCACCTACGTCATCCGCACCGGCGACCGCGCGGGTGAGCAGTGCGGGGGTGCGCACTCCACCCAGCGCTGCTTTGGCCGCCTGACGGACGCTTGGCGTCACCAGTTCCCTGAGGCCACTGAGATCCCCCGCTGGGGTGAGCTGTCTAGGGCGGGTGTGGCTGTCTTTGACCTTGACTTTGATGCTATTCTTGCTGCCATGTATACTGTGACTATTAGTGATGAGGGTGACTGTTACCGGTGTTTTCCGCCCGACCCGGGCATTGAGACTGCTGCTCTAGGTACTGGTGAGGCTGCTGCTCTAGGTGCTAGCGAGGCTGCTGCTCTAGGTGCGTCTGCTCCCTCAGGTGCTGGTGAGTCTGCTCTCTCAGGTTCTGCGTCGGCTTCGGCCTCCCACACCTTCACCCTTGACTCGGGGGCTTCTCGCTCCTTCTTTCGAGACCGCACCACACTCACGCCGCTTAGCCGGCCAGTTGCAGTCTCTCTGGCAGACCCCTCTGGGGGTCCTGTCCTTGCTCACTTCTCCACTGTCCTCCCGTGTCCGGCGGCCCCCTCTGGCACCCTGTCTGGTCTTTACCTTCCCTCGTTCTCTACGAACTTGGTGAGTGGTGCTGACCTACAGGATGCGGGGGTTCACCAGTTCACTCCTGCGAGTCGGCGGGTGACCCACTGCACGGACGCTCGGACAGGCCGACACCTGGCCACGTTTACCCGTCGGCCGGGGTCGAGCCTGTACACCCTGACCACTGCGTCTCCTCCAGTCACTGCGTCTGGTCAGGTAGCTGCGTCGGGTCAGGTGTTTGCTGCAGCGTCCAGGTCTGGTCCTGAGTCTGCCCCCTGTTCGTGTCGCCTCCTGTCTCACGAGACTCTCCTCTGGCACCACCGCCTTGGTCACCCCTCCCTGCTTCGTCTCCGAAGCATGGCCTCCCGTGTCCTTGTCTCTGGTCTTCCCCGGTCCCTCCCTCCCCTTCCTCCGGGGCCTGGCCCTACCTGCGTCCCCTGTGTCGAGGGGCGGCAGCGGGCTGCCCCTCACTCCTCCCAGTTTCCTCCGACAGAGGCCCCGCTGCAGACGCTTCACATGGACGTGTGGGGCCCGGCCCGCGTCCGTGGACAGGGTCACGAGCGCTACTTCCTGCTGGTGGTTGACGACTACTCGCGTTACACCACAGTCTTCCCCTTGCGCAGCAAGGGTGATGTCACTGAGGTGTTGATCGACTGGATCCGCGCAGCTCGTCTCCAGCTCAGGCAGAGCTTCGGCTCGGACTTTCCTGTTCAGCGTCTGCACTCTGACAGAGGTGGAGAGTTCTCCTCTGGCCTTCTGCGAGCCTACTGTCGTGCACGAGGCATCCGCCAGACCTTCACGCTTCCGGACTCTCCACAGCAAAATGGGATTGCTGAGCGCCGCATTGGCATGGTCATGGACGTCGCCCGTACGTCCATGATGCATGCGGCTGCCCCCCATTTTCTGTGGCCGTTTGCGGTTCGGTACGCGGCGCATCAGATCAAACTTCACCCCAGGGTCTCCATGCCGGAGACCTCCCCAGCTTTGCTGTGGACGGGGAAGGTTGGCGATGCGTCTGCGTTCCGTGTCTGGGGATCTCGGGCGTTTGTCCGCGACTTGTCTGCGGACAAGCTGTCCCCTCGTGCTGCTCCTTGCGTCTTCCTTGGCTTCCCCCCTGACGCGCCAGGGTGGCAGTTCTACCACCCCACCTCTCGCCGTGTCCTGTCCTCCCAGGACGTCACGTTTGACGAGTCGGTCCCCTACTACCGCCTCTTCCCCTACCGCACTCCGTCCCTCCCCCCGCCACCGCTCTTCCTTGTCCCAGGTCCCCCCCCGGTAGACCCCCTCCCCCCTCAGGGTCCTGCCCCTTCAGGTGTGTCCCAGGTAGACGCAGTCGAGCCTGTCGAGGTTACTGGTGACTCTGGTGCTGCTGAGGGTGCTGAGCCTGGGGGTGCTGACTCTGGGGGTGCTGAGCGTGTGGGTGCTACGCCTGGGGGTGCTGAGCCTGAGGGTGCTACTACTGGGGGTGCTGAGCCTGGGGGTGCTACTACTGGGGGTGCTGAGCCTGGGGGTACTGAGCCTGGGAGTGCTACGCCTGGGGGTGCTACGCCTGGAGGTGCTGAGCCTGGGGGTGCGGAGCCTGAGGGAGCTGGGCCTGCTCGTGTGGCGTCTGGCGGTGCTGAGCCTGGAGGTTCTCCGGGTGCTTCGTCTCGGCGGGAGCCACTCTCTCCACAGGAGCTACGCGAGTGGTTTGCCCGGCGCTGGAGGCGTGCTGCTGGAGCTGGAGGTTCTTCGGCTGCTGAGGGTGCTGGTGCCGCGGGTCCCGGAGGTGCTCGTACTGGGAGTACTGGAGCTGCTGGGCCTGCGGGTACGACTGGAGCTGGAGCTGCTGAGGGTGTTGGCACTGAGGCTACTGCTGTCGGTCCTGGAGGCGGTCCTGCTGGGGGTGCTACTGGTGCTGCTGGAGGTACTGGAGCTGGAGGTGCTGCTGGCGCTGGTGCTGCCGCTGGGGGTACTGGTGCTGTCCCTGCTGTGTCTGGAGTCGCCGCGCGGCCTCGGCCGTACTTCGTTCCGCTCCTTCAGCAGGTTCTTGGTCTCCCGCCTTCTACTGGTCCTCCTCCTCCCTTAGCGTGTCCACAGCCAGTCCCGTCACAGTTACAGTTACAGCCGGCCTCCCCACTGCCCGCTCCTTCTCCCTACACTGGTCCTACTGGAGGTCTTGCTGAGCGTCGTGAGCCTGCGTCTCGCCCTGCGTCGCCTGTCCGTGCTGCTCGCAAGAGTGCTCGTGGTTCGCGTCAGCGTCCTCCTCCTGTCCCTGGCACGCACCGGATGTCTCTGCGTCCGTCCACTGCTCCTCTGCGTGCCCCTTTGCCTTCTCCTCCTGAGTCCTCTCTTCCTGCTCTTCCTGACCCGGAGTCGGACTCTCTTCGTGCTGCCAGTCCTACTGTCACGCGTCTCCTTGCTACTGTTGTCACTGACCCTTCCTTTGAGTCCACTACTGCGTCTGCCCTAGTTACTGAGCTCGTCGACTTTGCTGCTCGCTGTCGTCTAGACTACGCTGCTAGTCTTGTTGCTGAGTCTGAGTCTGTCTGTCCTCCGTCCGTCGGGGGTGAGTGTGCCCTTGGCACGGACGTCCTTGAGGACAGGCAGGAGGAGTTCCAGTGTTTGGCTGCTGCTTCACCTCATCTCGTGTCCGTACTGCTTACCCCTGAGGGAGACCCGGATGCACTTGACATCCCGACTCCGCGCTCTTACGCGGAGGCGATAGAGGGTCCCTACTCCTCTCAGTGGCAGGCAGCTATGGACGCAGAGATGGCTTCCTGGAAGTCCACAGGCACCTACGTTGACGAGGTTCCCCCGCCTGGGGCGAACATCGTCAGTGGCATGTGGATTTTCAGGGTGAAGCGGCCGCCGGGTTCTCCGCCTGTCTTCAAGGCGCGTTACGTGGCTCGTGGCTTCAGTCAGCGGCAGGGAGTTGACTACTTTCAGACCTTCTCTCCCACCCCGAAGATGACCACTCTTCGGGTACTGCTGCACATAGCTGCTCACCGCGACTACGAGCTGCACTCTCTTGACTTCAGCACTGCTTTCTTGCAGGGCAGCCTGCACGAGGAGATCTGGCTGCGTCGCCCACCTGGCTTCACTGGGTCTTTTCCTCCTGGCACCCAGTGGAGCCTCCGGCGGCCAGTCTACGGTCTCCGCCAGGCACCGCGTGAGTGGCACGACACACTGAGGACTACACTTGCGGCTCTTGGGTTTGCTCCCTCTACTGCCGACCCGTCGCTGTTTCTGCGCACCGACACTTCTTTGCAGCCGTTCTACATCCTCGTGTACGTCGACGACTTGGTCCACAGCTGACACTGCTGGACTCGCCCACGTGAAGTCCGAGCTGCAGAAGAGACACACGTGCACAGACCTGGGTGAACTGCGCAGCTACCTTGGCTTGCAGATCACCCGGGACAGAGCACGCCGCACCATTACCCTGACTCAGTCACACATGGTGCAGCAGGTCCTTCAGCGCTTCGGCTTCACGTACTCCTCGCCTCAGGCCACTCCTTTGCCTACTCGCCACTCGCTCTCAGCTCTGCCTTCGGATGAGTCCGTAGAGTCGAGTGGCCCGTACCCAGAGCTTGTTGGCTGCCTCATGTACCTGATGACCTGCACACGACCTGACCTTGCATACTCTCTTAGCATTCTTGCACGCTATGTTGCTCCTGGGAGACACAGACCGGAGCACATGGCTGCAGCGAAGAGGGTGTTGCGCTACTTGTGCAGTACGTCGGGCATGGGGCTTGTGCTTGGAGGGCAGAGTCCAGTGGTCCTCACTGGACACGCAGACGCTTCTTGGGCTGACGACCAGGCTACGCAGCGGTCGTCACAGGGTTACACCTTCAGCCTTGGTTCCGGCTCTGTTTCGTGGCGGGCTACTCGCTCGTCTTCTGTTCTCGGCTCCAGTTGTGAGGCTGAGATCTACGCCGGGGCCATGGCTGCACAGGAGCTTCGCTGGCTCACCTACCTGCTGACTGACCTCGGAGAGCCGCCTCGTTCTCCTCCAGTGCTCTACGTAGACAACAAGGCCATGCTGGCCTTGTGTCGAGAGCAGAGACTGGAGCACAGAACGAAGCACATTGCTCTTCGCTACTTCCTTGCTCGTGAGCTACAGCAGCGTGGTCAGCTGCGACTTGCGTACGTGGCCTCTGAGGCCAACACTGCTGATATCTTCACCAAGGCACTTGCGCCTTGTGATCATCAGCGCTTCTGTACTCAGCTGGGTCTTGTACCTACCTTGCCTCACTTGCTCACCTCTTGACCTTGTTTGTACTGTTGCATATATATATACTCCTGCTCTTGCTTGTCTAGCCTTATATATATATGTAATCCTGCATGTGAACTGGCCTTGTGGCCTTGAACTTGTGCTCGGAATGTGTGGTGACTTTGTGATCCACCCTGAGCTTGCTTTGCTTTGCTTGACTGGTCTTGTGACCCCTTGTTCTCCCCCACTTTGCCTATGGGGGTGTGTCAGAGTTATATGACATAGCTACTGTAGGCTATAGTGGGGTAGCACATATGGGGTACAGTTGCCTAGGGTTTGCCTTTTGTACCCAACTTTCACTTAGTCATTTCATTCCTGTTTTCTTGATTCACATTATCGACGAGTTCAGCGTGGAAGAACAAGCATCGAAATTCAACATCCCGAAGATTCACGCGACGCTACACGTCAGCGACGACATCAGGCGTCGTGGCGTGCCTATTCACTATTGCACGGACGTTTACGAGCACGTGCACGTGGCACTGATGAAGAGGCCATACCGAGCATCCAACAAGAGGAACGCTGAGGCATCGATCACACGACGTTGCCTTACGTCGGAGCTGGTCGAGAAGATGTCCGCCGCCGATGAGGTAGCAGATGACCAGGCACGGAGTGTCGCCCTTCAGAAGGTACGCAATCATTAATCGACACCTAGGGTTGACATATCGATGTTGTATTGTAACGTGCTCGTCCGGTTGGCCACGTATCGGGGGTTTATATTGCCAGTTTCATCCCATTCATTATCTGTCTGTGATTTTATGTGCAGGCCATAGAGACTGGAGTTGCAACGGTCACTGGGACATCAGCGAGGTTTAGGGTGGGAAACAAGAGAGACAAAAATTACACGGCATACGCGGCGAGCGTCCCAGGCGACTTCAACCTCTTGGGCGAGTCTATTGGGGCGTATTTGGAGCTGCTGCATCCCGACAATGAGGTACACTATCAGGAGATGATAGATGTGCATGGAGGTGTTGCGGTACCACCGGACGACGATTTTACGAGGTACAGTAGGTATCCACAGTATGCACGCGCAACACCACAGTTCCATAAGAGACCTTGGTTTTCTGATGTAGATGTCGAGGGCGAGGATGACAAGAAGAACAAGGTGGTTTGGCACGCGAAGATTTTCCTCATATTCACTTTGAGATGGACAGTGCTTAATGACGACGACGAGGATGAGCAGTTTTCGGAGCATCTTGCATTCGGTCGTTACTACGGAGTCCTTCCCCAATCCGCGACGATGGATATGAAGACTCTGAACTGGTGGCCATCTAACCGCGGTTATGGGGTGTTCCCTGTTGAGAGTATACTGCGTGTGCGGCACGTCGTCCCAAAAACCGAAGACCCGTCTCATCCACTCGCAAAGTTCGTTTTGAACCATTTCAAGTGGTAGGAACATGTATTGTATATATCTGTATATATGTGTTTCGTATATTGATCCATTTTACTTTTGCAAAGCTGCTTTCAATGCAACTGTAGGGCTACAATAGACAACATTGTTAGTATAATTTAGACAATTCGTATTTCTGCATTTAGTGTATTTGAGCAGACACCTATAGACCCTCCGAAAAGAGCAATTAACGCGAATATTATCCTGTATTGAAAAGACACAATCGAGAAAATTGCGACTTTCCTGATGACTGTGGATGCTGCGCCACCCTGCACGCGTGATGTGATTCAGTGAATCTCGTTAGCCACTGGGCCACATGCAACGATATACCTTGTTATTTTTTTATTCTACGCTGCTGTTGGCATGCTGGTTCAAAACTTGGCTGCTACAAATACGTCTTTCTATAGCGTTTAGTTAAATGAGGACCGACACAAACCTCGACTTCCCCGGCTTCACCTCGGACTTTCCACACAATGCTGACTTCGGGTTTTGGTTTACACCCTGTATTTTTCCTATCGTGTCGTGTGATACACAAAAGTTTGCACAACTACTTTGTCTCGATTAAACCGAAAACTGATGCACCACAAGTGGCGATGCTCGTCGACAGAAATACTGCTGCCACGTTTGGACGGGTTCTAGTCTTGTTGCAGCATTTCTACTGCAGCCTGGTTGTTGTTGCTGTACAGTTTAGGCGCGCGGCGCCAACGTTGCATGAATCTACGGTTGGCTGTCCATCTACATTCTGGCTCGACGCGCAAACGTTGCAGGTTCCGAGAAGGAGGACCTGTACGACGAATTTGGCAGCGTCGTCACTGTACAGTTCCCCGACTGTTGATCTAGAAATCCCTAAATTTTGTTTGCCCGACTTCACAAATGCTCTTCGTATAGAGGTCCACTTAGCAATTTCGAACTAGACCTGTGCAAACTCAAACAGATTACGGGTCGTTTAGAAGATTTCAGAAAGCACAGCCAGCGCAACAGGTGTTTTGAATTGAAAGCCAGCCAGCCATAATGTGCTGATGCTGCCAGCGCAACAGATACAGCGCAGCATGTCACCACATGTGAACAGTGTACCCTATCCCGGCTGTGAAGGACACGCCGCGCGTCGTCCACAAATCAACACCACTCACACGCGGCAAGCCACCGACATGCTGTCCAGCTCGCACGCCACCCTCGCACGACCCAACCCAGGTGTGAAGTGCACGGCGCGCGTCCAACCAATCAGCCCTCTCACACGCGAGAAGCCAACCACATCCTGTGATATCCCGCACACCACCCCCTTCCCTTCTCGCTTCCACCCCCCCATTTCCTCTCCCCGTTGGCAGAGGTAAGGTTACGTGCTCTGTAGTTGTTTCTTGTTGGAGAATTTCAAAATTTGAATTTCAAACTTCGATTTCTCCTCCACACCATTTCTACCCTCGCCATTGCTCTCGCGTCGCATGCCGAGCCTCCACTCCCTGCGACGGCTGTCGCAGGTTTGGTGAAGTGTTCTCTAATCATGGTGCGTCCATCTACACTCGCTGTAACACTTTCAGTAGTGGCTCGTTCGTTAACATCTAATCCCCTTCCTATTGTCACGTTCGCTTTACATATAAATTTAGTAGCTGGGCGTCTTGCTGGCTATACGTTTCGCTTACCTGACCCACTATTGGTAGTTATGGCGCACGGCACATCTAAGAACCTTGTCCCTGATTCTTTGAAAATGCACCAGAGTCGACCAACGCTTCCGCGGAAGAGCAAGGAACGGCACTTGTTCTTCCCGTCACCCACCACAGGTAACTCCACTGTTTTCTGTTACTCTTGCCGTTGATACCGTCATGTCTAATACTTTCTGTGTTCTTTTCTATTTGTTTTTTCTTAACCTAGCAGGAGCCAACACTGAAGAAGAGACGGAGGAACTACCAGCTGGTCGTCACCCTACTGGCCAGCGTCATAAGACTCTTCGTCGGAGCCTCGACGATGTCAACGCTGCTGCAGGCGTCGGAACGTCCGAGCCTTCGCCGACAACTGGTGTCGATCCGGCCCTGCCAGCCAAGACTCCGGGCCAACCCGCCAAGGCTCCGGGCCAGCCCGCCAAGGCTCCGGGCCAGCCCGCCAAGGCTCCGGGCCAGCCCGCCAAGGCTTCGGCAGTCCCTGACAAGGCTCCAGCAGTCCCTGCCGACACTGCCGGTCATCCCGAAGCCTCCGGTGCCGCTGGTCATCTCTATGCTGCCATCGAGTCAATAGAGAATGTTGTCGCTGTCGTACAAGACAAGGAAACCGTTATTGAAGAAGGTGATTCATACCTGTGCTCACCTTTCGCAGCTTTGCATTGAGTTGCCTGCAACCTAGACAAATGTTGCTGTTTCCGAATCTGCTTTTGCCCACCAACAGAGAAGGCCGATGCCAGCCTGATGGAGTTGATGATGTCACGCGCTAAAGGTCGGGTGTACGCTACTAGGGCTGCTGCATATGACGAGGAAGAGCGTGACGAACCCCAGGTGAATGACGAGCTGGTAGCCAAGGCGGGTGCTCAGAAGGCGATCGCGGAAACATATCGCAAGGAGAACGATCGTAGGGCGGCGGAACTGAAGGACTGCATGGTGCTCGCACCTTGCTAAGAAGGCCACGGAAGTTGACCCAGCGACTCTCACCTGGGATGTAAGTAATTCCATTTCATTTATTACACTAGCATTCCATTCTTACGGAAACGTCGGATTGCTTATTTCTTAATTGTTGGTTGCAGGTGTACACCAAGAACGCTTGCGACGAGTTTCTGTTCCACCGAGATAAGCTCAATCTCTCTCCCGATTCTGATGACATGCTGAAGTCGCTGATAAGTAAGGATTGTTTGCTTTACTCTCTGTTGTGTCTGTAAGTTTTTGGAAGTTGACAATTTTTGCTTGGTATGCAGGGCACTCGGGCCACACGCCTGACTCACCCGAAGGCTTGAAAGTGGCTGCGATTGCAAAGTCTCATGGCAAGCTGAGGCATGCGTGTGTGCGGTTCAATGATCGCATCGGTAAGATTTACCGGTTTACCCGCATCCACGCCTTGATTAACGAGCCTTGTGTTTTCATGGAAGAGATGCGTAGCCTGAAGGGCCTGATTATTTACCACGAGCCCAAGGGCTTCCCTCGCATGTGCGAAGTCTATGTCATCGCCAACGACTCCAGTAAGTATGCTTCTTTCCTGCTTTCTGTAGCATCTGTAAGCCAGTATCTGACCGCTTTATTGTCACCCTGCAGAGTTGTTCGGCTTACCCTGGCATGTCCTGGAGGGAGTCCCGTTTTCTACCGACGGTTTTGTTAAGTGTGCTGCTCTCTGGGACTCTGAGTGGGATGGGTCCTTCCCGATTGCTCTGTTTCCTGAGCAGCTTCTTGTGCTGCTTGCAGCGGTGAGTTTCCTGTTTTAACCTTCGGTGTTTTTTCTTAATGTTATGCTTACAACTGGCTTTTGTCGTTACTGGTTCAGGTGCGTTTCAAATTGCGCAACCCCTGCTGCAAGGGACAGTTCGCGCGTTCTGGCGATCCCGCATCTCTCGCCAGGCAGGCACGGGTGGTGCAGCGTTGGATCAACGCCACCGAAGTCAAGCGTGATGGAGATTGCATTGGCATCGGGAAGCTGTGCATCGTCGGATGGACCGACATTTCTGATGAGGAGCTTGAGGGGGATGAGCTTGGTGACCTCTCCCCTGATGACCTAGTCCCCACCACCGCTCATCGCAGGGTTCATGATCAGAACCAGGTGCCGAGAGAGCTGTTTTAGATTTATTGTGTAGTGTAGGTGTATGTTTAGTTACTGTAGTGCTATGTATTGGTGTAGGTCTAGTTACAATATTGCTACGAATGCTATTTACGTGGTGTCTACGTAGTAAATGTAATTTTGATTAAAAAATTTAATTTATAACCCTGAATATCGTAGCTGCAACGTCTTTTTATTATGTATTTATAATATTGTAGTGGTTTATTTCATTTATTGCAAAAATTAATATTCGATTAGGTCACGTCCGTCACATGCACAATTTCCGCCTCAAAGATATTAATCGCATTTTATCTGGGAAACCAAAACACGCCGACTTGCGCGTCATCATTTCAATTGAGTTGTATCACTTTCGCTAACAGAACAAATTTGGACATGACGTGTATAGAAATACGACCCCAACTTCGAAAGTTGTTTTTCCGAAACAGTGTTTATCGAGTCGATATTGCTGACGCGACAACGAATCGGAAGAAAATTTGCGCCCACTGCCGATTGAACAGCTGTCTGCATTCAGCCCCCGTGCAGGTGAGTTTATCAACTCGGTGCGCCACAGCCTCCCCACGAGCGGCGGTGGCAAGGCTGTGTGGCATGGCACGGATGAATCGAGGATGGTGTGGAATCCTACGGTAGGGTTTCAGTACAGTACCCCTTGCAAGGCTGTGGCACGGGCGGATGAATGGAGGATGGTGTGGAGGAGTCTGGCCCCACGGTACGAGCTCAGGGGTGCATCGGTACCCCTGGCTTGGAAGGGTTCTCTTCGCTTCTTCTGCTGCTGCTGCTGCCGCCGCTGCTGCCCCGTGCTGCTGGTGCTGCTGCTCTTGGTGGTGGTATTGTGGCTTCATCCTTCCTCTCAGTCCGTCTCAGCACACCTCCAAGTCTTTCTTATTCTTCCAGATCTCTTCAAGCCTCAGCAACAGCTCACACCTGCACACATACTTTTCGAGCAGCAGCATTGACAGCGTTGCACTTTCTTAGTGTGTTTAATATCGAGCAGCGCTCAACTGAGCATTTTGGACCATCGCTTTTAGCCAGGGTCGTCCATGTCTGCCGCTAAGTGCCACAGCCGCCGCATGGAAGCCTGCATTCCGCTCCAGGGAGCTCAAGTGACCGTGGAAGGGACTCCAGTCAGAAAGACTTCAGCGGACTCGTCCGCCTCCCACAGCAGCCGCTCGAAAACCTGCACTGGGCTCCAGGGAGCTCCGCTGGCCGTGCGAGGAACTCCAGGAAGTGAACTCCACGACACACGATCTGCGGACTCGCCTGCTTCCAACAGCAGTCGCATGAAGACGTGCATTGCACTCCAGGGAGCGGCAGTGGTTGAGGAAGGGATTCCAGTCAGAACGTCTTCAGTGAGGGAACCCCATGGCAGACGGTCAGCGGACTCGCCTGCCTCCCGCAGCAGCAGTCGCATGAAGACGTGCATTGCGCTCCAGCGAGCGCCAGTGGGCGTAGGAGCTGGCCCAGTGAGAGGGACTCATGTGGGAGGCATCCATGTGAGAGGGACTCATGTGGGAGGCATCCCTGTGAGAGGTACTCCAGAGGGAGGCGCTCCAGTAAGAGAGCTCCACGCCACGCCATCAGCGGACTCGCCCGGCTCCCACATTGCGCGGATTGAGCGCCATGGGCAGCAGCACACGGCGTGGCTCTCACGGCACGGCATGAGGAGGAATGAGGTGCTGCGGAAACGGCCGGCTAGCATGCTGTGGCATGTAGCGGCTAAGAAGGGACGCTGTAGTTGGAATGGATTGCCGCACTTCAATGCTGCTCCTGTTGCTCCCTCTGCTGCTATTTCTGCGGTTGCTCCTATTGCTGCCGCTGCTACCACAACCGTTGCTGCTGCTGCTGCTCCTGCTCCTGCTCCTATTGCGGCTGCTGGGACCACAACCGTTGCTGCTGCTGCTGCTCCTGCTCCTATTGCGGCTGCTGGGACCGCCGCCGCCACCGCTGCTGCTCTTATTGCGGCCGCTGCCACCGCCGCTGCTGTTGCTGCTGCTCCTGCTGCGAACAATGCTGGTGCTGTTGCCGCAGCTGGTACCATTGCCAGCATCATTGCTACCTCGACCTCACCTTCTGCTAGCTCTAGCACATCAGCTGCTGCTGCTGCTGCTGATGCGGTGGCGGCTGCTGAGGATGCTGCTGTTGCTTCTGTGGCTGCTGCTGAGGATGCTGGTTCTTCTCTGGGGGAACAATGCAGCTGCCACTTGGCAGACAATGCACCAGTGGACACTGCTGATGCGACAGAGATATTTCCAGCTACAAGTGACGTCACTTCCCCCAGCACGCTCCTAAACACTCCAAGTCAGCACGTGTGGACGAACAGTGGAGCGAGTCGGCAAGGCGAGACAGGCTGTGCCACGTGGCAGCCTGCCATTCACTGCCTATCGGCTGCTGTCTTCCCCACCAACTTTGCCCCTAGAGCTGGAACCAAAGGCTCCCCTCCCAATCCCAATCGCACACGCATGCAGCAGGCTCTCTTTGCCCCCGCCATCCCAATTGGAGCACCGCAGCAGGAGGCCCATGATAATGCCTCAATGCTCCAGCAATGTGCTGTCTTTCCCTCCAGCGCTGCCCCTGTTTTTGAGGCACCTCAGAAGTCAACGCTCCAGGTCCAGCAATGTGCTGTCTTTCCCTCCAGTGTTGCCCCTGGAACCGGGTCCCCGGATTCCCCTTCACCCTGCACGCGCATGGTGCCTCTCTTTCCCATTCAGAGCCGAGAGGGAGCAGAGGGTCCCGATAACGTCTCAGTGCCCCAGCAATGTGCTGTCTTCCCCTCCACCATTGCCCCTGAAGCTGGAACTGGAACCAAGGGGCCTGCTCTTCCTACAAGCTCTCATGACACAGCAGACCCATGTCCGCCTGGCAACACACACGATGCTCAGGCCCATAATGGGCCAGCAGTGCTGCCACAATCAGAGCAGCGAGGCGCGTTCTTTTCCAACACAGCTGTCTTCCCTGTGGCCTTCGCTCAGGCGATTTTCGAGTCTACTGAAAAACAAGCCCATAATGGGCCAGCAGCGCTGCTACAACCAGACCAGCAAGACGCTTTTCATTCCAACACAGCTGTTTTCCCCGTGGCTTTCGCTCAGCCCACAGAGCGGTGTGCCTTTCCGTCGTTCACATGCCTCTTGAAATCCATCTCGCCCTCCTGGCAACAGGAATGCCTGACCCTGACCCCAGAAGCTGTTGCTGCGGGTAGAAAGGGACTATCGAGTGTGCAGCTGCAGCAACAGCTGCTTCAGCTTCGACAACAGGAGCGACGGCAGCTTCAGCAGCAGCAGCAGCAGCAGCAGCAGAGAGATTCTGAGGTTCATGTTGATGCCGCTGCATGGGAGTCTGATTGCACTGCTGGCAGTGCCCCTTCTGGTTCCAGTGAGGCATGTGTGCTGCATTCCCCGTCAGCGAGCTCTGATGGCACAGGGCAATTGGAGACCAGGCTGGAGATGCTGGCGAGGCTGGCGAGGCAGGAGAGGCATGCAAGGCAGGAGGGGCAGGCGGGGGAAGAGAAGGAAGAGAGAGAAAATGAGGAAGGGGGCTGGATCAGCAATGCTGGAGATTATGAGAGGTCGACTGCAGGGAAGCAACTGACTGAGATGCGCAGAGGCTGCAATGAGCTGTCGTACATATGGGCCGCCTCTGAAGATTGTGACGAGGGGGAGCTACTAGACACTGCATCCTCGTTATTGAGCATCCATGGAACATTTCGGACGTAGCAGTGCTGTCAACTGCATTACTTGCTTTCCTGTTAGCGCTTCGCTTAGGGCAATCTATAAGCATCCTTCCCCAGCCATAGTAGATGCCCTGCTTTGCCATAATATGCGCTGTTAGCTTTACTAGTATCTATATGCTAATACCCTGCTCCACCAGGGAAATAATTCTGCACTTGCCTTCATCAGGGTCTTTCTATAAGAACAAAAAACAATCATCTCACTACACTGCATGCCGTCCCATCTACCCACGGCCTGCCAGCCCTCTAAGCTCCCAGATCTTCACCATCTCATCGTCTCCCGCTGATGCCAGCAGGCGGGGATTCTGCCACACGGGGAGGGGGATGTGGGGGAGGGGTGAGTGTAATTTCATTCGCAAGTGGAAGCAAGAACAGAAGTATTCTTGTACGTATTGCAAGTGTGGGGCGTATGGAGAGGACTGGAAAAGCGATGGACAAAAGAAGTGGGCTGGGCGAAAGTACTACAAGGTGGAACGGGCATTTCACCTTGGGGTTCCATCTCACGCAGTTCACATCTGTGCCATGTGCGTGCGCCTTTCGAATCAACAGCTGGGCCCTGCTTCCCGACTCCTCTCCCACCCCTGCCACCCCTGCCACCCCCCCTACCACCCCTCCCTCCCCTGCCACCCCTGCAACCCCTGCCTCCCCTGCCTCCTCGCCACTCCCCTCTCTATCGGCTGCATCGGAGGTGGTTCTTTCAGCATCGGGCTGTGAGTGAGGGAGACCAGAGAACGAAAAGACTCGTATGCAGTCATCTCCTGCTGCTGTGGCAATCAACCCATGAACCCTGCAAAATCAATGAGGAGGGTGAACAGGAACAGGTACACCATGCAGCTACAAGAGTCAAACGAAGATATGCGCATGCATATCACTTTTTGCGCCAAGGATTAAACACGAGATGCAGCAAGTGGAATATGCCCGCAGCACTCTGGAATGGGCATTTTAGCCATGTCACCCTTGAGCAGTAAGATGCAGAGGGTAAGTGCGAACAGGAGTGCAAATGTCAGACGTAAGGGGCATACATTGACCAGTCAACATGGAAGATGGTGCGGTCGTGGAAACCCGAAAGTGTGCACACATGCGACCTGCCAAGCCAAGAAGCACATGCACATGATGTTTCGAGTCAGTGATGATGGGTGAAAGGGCAGAGGCGACGGCAAAAAACAAAGTTATTAGCTTGTGCGAATAGACCAATGCCACGATGCCAGATACCATAACAACCATCAAGTGGCATGCATGGATGTGCTTTGAGGTTGAGATTGTGCGTCCAACCGTACCATCCCCTTGCTGAAGGCTTGCTCCCTGAACTCCCTTCTGAGGTCCTCACATCCGATGGCTCCCGGCTTGTATCCCAGATTTTGACGGTCAGATCGTCACTGCAGGGTGGTAATGGGGCCCGAACCGAACACAGAAATACGCAGGAAAGGGTCGAAGGGAGAGTGATGGGAAGTCATGCGTGAAAGGGCAGAGTAATGGGCATGCGAGGATGTACGGGAAACAAATAAGGGCAAGAAGCGCATGGGAATGAATTCAGGGCAGGGAGCGCATGGGACGGGAAACAAGGATGGACGGAAAAAACTGGGTATGGCAAGGAGAGTATGGCAAAGCTGGGTACCTGCAGGATGCCATGTAGTGTCCTGTAGCATCAAAGGAAATAGCCCAGACTGTGGACGAATGCCCCGCCCTGGACACAGAGAAAAGGGCAGGAAGTTGATAATTGTGAAAAAAGATGTAAAGGGAATTAAGAACGACTTTTTCATCTCCCAATATGAAGTCATTGCTGCTGTAGCTGCCGACATTGGCATACTGGTTCTACGCTCACCCATTTGCAGCATCAAGGGTCTGCACGCACGACCAATCGTCTTCACCCTCCACCTCTGCAGCCCACACCTGCCACAAGCATTGGATCAGAAACGAGCAACGAGCGCATGGAACAATGTGCAAAGCTCAAATGTCAACAACCGCAAGGAAGACGTAAATTCCCCCCTCCACCAGGCACTTTCTTCAGCAGATTCACAGTAAGAATGGCTGCAACCTCCCTTCACCTTTATGCTGTCATCGTAGCTGGCAGACACGAGCCAGTCATGCCTGGGGTGCCAGCACACCATCTTCACATCCTGAGTGTGCCCATGCAGCACCGCCACACAGTCAAAGTCAGACGCCGGGCCCACGCCAATCCGTCCCGCCACTCCGCTGCTGCCACCTGGCACCTCCCAGATCCACACGCTCTTGTCACGGCTGCAGGTGGCTAGCAGGGAGCTAGTTGCGTTCCATGCGACGGACTTTACTTCGCTCTCGTGGCCCTATAATCATGGGTGGGTAGGGGGACGGCGGGAGTGTGAGGAAGACTTTTTAGGCGCCTCAAGAATCGTCTCACATCAGGTGGCTAACAGGAAGCTGGTGGTGTTCCATGCCACGGACTTCGCCTCGCCCTCGTGGCCCTATGATCATGGGTGGGTAGGGGGAAGGCGGGAGTGTGAGGAAAGGTGAAGATTAGAGCAGGGAGAGGGGAAGAGGGTGGTGAAGACAAACAGAGGTGCCGAAAGAGAACTTATAGACCGTATAAGGAAAATGAGAGGGCAAGCGGAGTGGGAGAGGGGGTTGAATCCAAGAACAAGGTCGTCATGAAAGGCGTGGATGGGTAAGGAGTTGCGCTACAATTAGTGTCGCTCACTCGAAAATTAATAAAAAAGAAAGCATGTGGTGTATCCGGATGTCCGAATAGCACTGGGCGCCCCTCAAAGTTCAGGAATTCTGAACATGCACATGCAGGAAAGAGTGAACGACAATGAGCTGACCTCGAGAACAGCGAGACACTCGAAATCAGCATCGTTGGACCCAGTCCTTTCCCAGACAGCCACCGTGTTGTCGAAGCTGGCCGTTGCGAGGAACCTTCCGTCTGGCGACCACTCGCAGGATCTAATGGTCCTCGAGTGCGTGTCTTCCAGAATGGCCTGTTGAAACAAAACCGAACACGAATCGGTACTGAGAGTGACAAAACAGCTGCTAATTGTCATACTTTGTTCAAAGTCGCGGAATGGATGCTGGGCCGAATTTCGAAAATGATATAGTAAAGACTCGGTTTCGGGATTTTTACAACCTTGCAGATGAATGAAGATGACGGTCCGGCTTCTCGACCCCAAATACGGACACAACGGTCGCCGCTACAGGAGGCCAGTAGCGCTCCGTCCGGCGACCATGAGACGCTCCACACGCGATCGTCATGCCCGCGAAGCTCCTGAACCTCGACTAACTCAGAAACGTCGCATGATTTCGAAACCGCTGAATCGGGTGGGGTACTAGGCACCATAGCAGAGGGCTGAAGGGAAGCAATCGCCGCCATTACTCCCATCACTAGGAAAAAACACGGAAATTGGATGATATCAGCTGGTAAATATGTCCTCAGTCTAGAAGTAGCCCGACAATGTTACGTGCAGAGTTTTTTACTCACAAAAGTCTGGAGCGACTGGTTTGCAGGTCGTAAGAGGTTTCCCCACCACCTCCAAAATGTTTTTCCCCTCAGGATTGATCGAATGTTTGGAGCAAAAGGTGGACCAAACCCTGTCAAGTTCATGAATTCCGAAATTGCTGGATTTAGAGAGTCATACTTCGTGTTTGAATTCACTGCTCATTTCGACCATCTTGTAAACTCCCAAGGCAGACTTGCATCGAGGACATTCTTCATCCTCTGCCACAGCAGCTAAGTACAGTGAAGTTACGGAGATACACATTTCTTCCCAAGCAGTGAGACACGGTTAGCTTTTCCTACTTGCTCCTGACATTAGCAGTGTGTCTGATCGTCATGTATCTGTTGAAACCATCAAGAAAACCGCCGTCAGTTGAGGTCTGTCTTGTCCTTTCGGAAGCTGGATTTTTACAGAGTTACAAAAACTGACATTGCCAGCCATTTTTATGAGCAGGAAGTTATGGCTTTCATGAAACAGTCCCGACGAAAGGTAGGATACCGTGAGCATTTTCACAAGATGTTCTGCTACACTCGTGCGGTAACGTAGCATCTTCTCATTTCAGGGTTCCCGTCGTGGAAGCCTGAACGCGTCCTTGCATGGCGGCGTCGGAAGCTCTTGTCAGAAGTATCTGGAAACGAAAATACCAGACGTTGCATCCTCTTGTCAGAAGTTTCTGGAAACGAAAATACCAGACGTTGCATCGAATTCTAATGAGCGTAACTTGTGCGAGAATTTCTTTGTTGATAAGCCAGCGCCGGTGCCAACCAAACAAGTTGGTTTCTCAAGCTTACGCACCACCGCCACTGAAGCTGCATGGGAGGTGGATAGAAAGTACACTTCAGACTTGCTACCAAGTTCCTTCGAGTTGCTCTTAGGAGCTAACAAACCGGTTGCATCGCCACCTTACTTCCCGGAGCGTGGAAGTTCGAGCTCGCCGTTCTTGGATGGTGATGTGAGAAGAAGCAGGCACCCAGTTTTGGAAGCGAGATGTCTAGACGCTGCATTAAAGATCGACGAGAGTGACCTCTCGACTTTTAAAGAGAGTGTCTCTGTGGCATTCCCTGTTATGAAGACATCGTCCACGATTGAGGGATGTGATCATGGTCATTCCCTGTTCACAAGTCCTACTGACGGCGTGCGGAAAATGGAAGGGAGCTTTTCCAACTTACTGTCGAGCTCCTCTGACCTGTTCTCTGGTGCCGAAAAATCGGGTTCACCACCGCCTTACATCCCTTCTAAAGCGAACGAGATTTTTTCTCCACATACTGAAAAGGTTGGGTCAGGGCAAACATGCATCCCACAACAGTGCGGATCGGAGCCAGATTTCACTACAGTTTGTAAAAAGAGTTCTGTGCTTAATGAGTGGGAAGCACCCCCTTCTTCATCGCCACAGAAGAATACCATTGAAGAGTTGTTCAGTGACCTG
Organism: Closterium sp. Naga37s-1; assembly: GCA_947471745.1. Taxonomy (NCBI): domain Eukaryota; kingdom Viridiplantae; phylum Streptophyta; class Zygnematophyceae; order Desmidiales; family Closteriaceae; genus Closterium; species Closterium sp. Naga37s-1. The sequence continues at coordinate 1,410,097 of CANJKZ010000105.1, forward strand.
CCAGCAAAGCCTTTGGGGTGTGGTGGCTGCGTGAATGCAGACCTGGGAGCACGCACAAGCGTTTCTTGTGGCGAGTGGAGAAGTTTGAATAGCACAGCACCTCTTGTTGTCTCCCTGCTGTTCTTTGATGATGAGCGGAGTCAGCTTTATGTCTCGCTGGATCTGCAACTTCCTTCCAAGGTGCGTTCACACGAGCAAATATTTGTTGCTCACCTAAATCACACCCCTCACATCCTCAGTGGCTGTGCAGAAACGAGATTGGGCAGCAAATGGCGTGTACCTTTCCTCAATTGAAGACCTCAGCATCCTTGGAGTTGTAGTTCATCAGATTGGTCAACCTAAGCTGAGCGTCATTCTATTGCCAGGAGTAAATGTTGATGTTCTACCCACCAGCAACGCAACTCATGAGGAGTTCAGGTAACTTGTCGATTGAAGGCTGAGATTGTCGTTGCTGCACAAACTGACAAGGGCATGTATGATTTCAGAGAAGCAATTCGGGCAGCTATAGTTTCTGCAGATGCTATTATCTGTTGTGACTCACAAAGATTCATCAGATCTCTTTTACAGTGGAACGTTCCAGGTGAGCTCATCATTCTTTATTATAAACACAGAGATAGCATCTTCTTTGCATATACGTAGGAGGCACATGATTATGCTTTTTTTTTCCTGCAGTGATGGATCTGTACGACATGTTTATTGACCCCAAGGTGAGTAAAATTCCTGTACAATGATTCCTTCTATGCTCTTACGGGCCACTAACATTCGTGAAATGATGAATATTTCTATCAATTTTCTTGAGAAGATTCTTGCATGGTAAGCTTGCCAGCGATTCTGAAATCCCTTCTTTCTGTTAGACTTTGTGTTGAAAACTCAAGAAGTTGTTATTTGCCATTCAGGCAACTAGGCGAAAACCTGGAGCAGTTGATTGGAAAGGCGAAGGAAGAAACTAAGGGGAAAGATGTCCTGGAAATGAAGTCTAAAGGAAGTGCTCATCTTCGGTGTGTTCACACCAGCCTCAACCTCTGCAATGGTGTTCATGCGGCCTTGGTCGCAAGGGCGAATGGACCCCTTCGTGATGCATTCAGGTATGACTCAACAAAGCAATTGATTATTCTTGTCCTTACCCTGTTATCATACCCTTGGGTGCTGCAGGGTCAACATGAGACTTCTTCCTGTTCTCGCGCACATGGAGATTGCTGGCGTTCGGGTTGACGTAAGTGCATGACTCGTTATATTCAAGACTTCCCGACGTGTTTTTACATCTGTAGCCTAACATGGAGTCGTTTTCACGCAGATGGACTTACTAATGTCGAAACGGGACTACTTGGAGGTGTGACACATAAACCTGAGATTGTTGCATCGTTTGTGACCGCTTACTCATCAGACTAATTTTGTGCTTGCTACAGAAACGGATGGAGCATCTTACGTCGATTGGTGAAAAGTTGGTTGGCCGTCGGATCAACTTGGCTAGTCCAAAGCAAGTGGCTCAAGCCTTGTATGAGGTATGAGATGCATTTTGGTAGTTGAAATATGGTATTCTGGACAAAACTTCAGCTTATGAGGACTGCAGGACTTGAAGCTGCCAGTAGGAGCAGCGAAGAGTGTTGGTATGGCCAAGAAACGAGAGGCACAGACCCACTCAACTACAAATGAGGCAACGCTAAGTCAACTCGCTTCATTTCATCAGTTCCCCAGTATCGTTTTAGAGGTGAGTTCCTTTTACACTAATGAAGCAACATTGCTCAAAAGCCGAGGTTTATTGTGCCTAACGTCTGTGGGTTCCAGTTCAGGCAACTTATGAAGGTTAAGTCGACGTGGATTGATGGTCTTCTATCAAGTTCCTGCAGCGAAACGGTATTCCTTTCACTTTCGCATGCGATGCAGCTGGAGCAGGTTGCTCAGTTTTCCAGTGTTTTCAGGATGGGTCTGCTAGGATTCACTCAGAGTGGAATGCTGCAAACACGGCAACAGGACGGTTGTCATCTTCCAGCCCTAACTTACAGGTTTGATTTACACATAACCAGCAACAAACTTTTGATTGTTTGTTTGACGAATTCACATTGCTGTTTGAACAGAACCTGCCTACATACGCCCTAGAAGGAACATCTGCAGCAACAAACACTTCAACAGTTGCTATCGCCATTCGTGATGCTCTGATGTCTGCACCGGGGTTGGTTGCACATTTACTCCTCTTGTTTTTACTGCACCGGCTGCATATCTCCGCACCTTGTCCCTGCTCTACCCGTAGTTCATCATCGCTCCTATTACTTTGGCGGTTCTTTAGAGTGAAGAAGTACACATTCTCGGTCTTGAAGTGTTGTCTGCTTGGCATGCAGGAAGGTCCTCGTTTCTGCTGATTATTCGCAAATAGAGCTTCGAATCTTTGCTCACTTATCTGCTGATGAGGCTCTGGTATGGTTCTCCCTTCTTTCACTCACGAGTCACACCTGCATCTTCCAAAGAGTCCTGTTTTTTCCTGCTCCAGGGAGATAGTTTTGTGTCCGTGTCTTGTGCAGGTTAATGTCTTTAAAGCTGGACAGCGAAGTGACGTTTTCAGACTCATTGGAGCAGCGTATCTGGGAAAGACTGCAGATGAAGTAAATGAGCAGGAGCGGCAACTGGTGAAAAGATTGTGCTGTGAGTGAGGCTGTTCATTGTGTGTTTGTTTGTTTTTCTTCTTCTTCTTCTTTCTTTCATTCTTTCTTTCTAATGTTGAAAATGCTCAACCAATGCTGCAGATGGTATTCTTTATGGGCAAGGGAATCAAGCCATGGCCTCCATTCTGGGAGTGGATGTCGACAAGGCTCAACAACTTTTGCAAAGCTTTTTAGATCACTTCCCAAGTATGAGGGCTTTTATCAGTCAAACTATCAGCAGAGCCCGGCGGGATGGATATGTCACAACCATGTGGGGCCACCGCAGGCTACTTCCAGGTAATTCATTGTTCACTCTTCTTTTGCAACCATGTCAAAGTTGCATCTTTACTATGTCTCTGTTTCAGACGTACACGAGCGGAATCCAGAGAGGAGGGCTCAAGCAGAAAGGCAGGCAGTGAATACTATTATACAAGGCTCTGCAGCGTAAGAACCATCCTTCTTCTAAGTATCACACTCGTTTGTACATCATGGTTGACCACTTCCCCTTACCCTGGACTGCTTATTGTTGTTGGGCAGAGACCTGATGAAGTTGGCCATGCTGGATGCCAGCAAGCTTGTCCAGGGAAACAACAATATCAAAATCGTGATGCAGGTAAGTAAGTCCTGCTGCCTGTTTGCAAGGTCAGTTATTCTTTCTTACTCTACGTATCCTCCAGGTTCATGACGAGCTAGTGCTAGAAGTCCCGGAAGAGGACGTATTCAAAGTCTATAAAGCGGTCAAGCAGATGATGGAGAAGGTTGCATGCTTGGATGTTCCGCTGGTAGTGAATGTCAGGGCAGGGAATCGCTTCGGAAGCTTGCGTGCCATAGAAGAGTAGTATGCAGTGTATTCTGTAGACATTCAGAATATGATTAGTGGTTCTGAGGTACATGATGCAATTAACATGAGTGTACATTCATTACTTCTGTGATTGCCTGTTGCTGCACAAGACCTCACACATTGGTACCGTATGCCCTACCAAAGAAATGTTATAGAAGTGGTATATATATAGAATACACATATTTTGGTACTTCAGTGTTCTAAAGTTATCCAACTGAAATTGATGGATTTTCTTTGTTTTTGGCGCTGCTCCGTGACGGGTCACATGCTGCTTGAACACGTCGGCTGTTGGTCTTGATTGGACAAGCCACCTCACCTTGGGGAGGTTGTGGAATTTGGAAGACTGCCTACCCACTGCCCAGGTCAGACCAGTACCATACCAAACTGGCTCCACGTTAGCCACGCTCTAGATGTAGGCCTGAACGCGCACCGCCAGGGTTCCGTTTCCTTCTGGTTCGCGTTTACAGGGCTGCGCGGCTTTGAGGGGTAACCGAACCCACGCATCAACTTTCGGTTTGCGGGCTCGTCAAACTGGATGCATATGTCGGTCAGGCCTCGAGTTATTCGCGTTCCATGAATCTCCAGCCACTCACGGGCCTTCCCTCCCAATTTTGGGCATAAAAAAACTTCCACAAATCGCGTTCCAAGACCTAACCGATGTCTGTGACCAATGAGGCTTACAGCTTGTTCGCTGCCCCAAATCGCGTGTTTGCTATGCGCGTTCCGTTATTGACAGTAGCAGCTGCTGCTGCTGATTCGCCGCACCGTCATCACCGGCCTCCCGCCATCGGCGCTGTGCGTTTCGTCCATCCCTCGCCCATCCGACCCCACCCGAAAAGAACAAAACGGGGCGAAACAAAGAAACGCGTTCCGCTTCGTTTGACATTATTCTGCACTGCAGACAAGCAACGAGACGTTCAGAGTTGGAGGTCAAGCAATTCACGAGATTTATCCGCAAGCGCAATTCAGAACTGCTATTCGGGCTCGATTGTGGCCTTCTATTATTCTGCATAGGCCTGTCTCCGTTTTTTCGCTGCACACAGAACAGACTCACGACGAACCACTCACCATGGGCTGCAAACGAGTGTCGGTCGTTCATCCTGAGAATCTGCCAACAATGAAGCGAGCGCGAAATGAAAAGGCCACTACTCCTGCACCCAATCCTCCTTCATTCGAAAACCTTCCAGTATGTTTCCCTGTAGACCCTCCTCACTGCTTTCGTCTCGTCCAGCGCTCTTTTTTCTGCATGTGTCTTGATTCCTTCTTCCAAGGAAATGTCATTATCGCTGCATTTCTGCAAGCTCACCCCCTTCTACCGACATCTGTCCCCTTGCTTCCCTCTCCGCTCAGGATGAACTCCTCGCGACCATTCTCTCAATGGTCACCGCACGCGCCTCAACTCCCCAAGACTTCCTTTCCTGTCGCCTCGCTTCCTCCCACCTTCGCCGCATCTCTCTTCTCCCAGAAATCCTCGCCGTGTTACCATCTCCCGCTCTCGCTTGCCCGGCGAAACACTACACGCTCGCCTATCGCTCGTTCCTGTCGGCATGCGCAGCGGCGGGAAACGCGGAGGCTGCATTTATCCTCGGTATGGCCGAGTTTTACTGCTTGGAGAGGGTAGCTAGCGGTATGAAGCGGCTTGTGCAAGCGGCAAAGGCGGGCCACGCAGCCGCGTTACACAGCTTGTCAATCATCCATTTCAACGGTAGCGGATTGCCTACAAGCGGAGCGGAGGGAAGTGGTGCAGCAGAGGGAGGTGGCGCAGCGGAGGGGGACGCAGGAAGGCGGAAGCTGCGCGGGAACCGTAAGGTCGGAATGGGGATGTTGCTGTGTGTGGCGGCGGCTAAAGCGGGTCATCCCGATGCGCTGCGGGAACTAGGGCTGTGTCTGCAGGATGGGTTTGGAATCAAGCGGAGCGTCGCCCAGGGGAGGCTGCTTCTGGTGGAGGCGAACCTGCGGGAGCTGGCTAATAGCGGGGATAGCTTGGTGTCAGCAATGGGTGGGGTCTCATGTTCAGAAGTCGAAAACGTAAAAATTAAGACCGGGAATGTGAGAAAGAAACAGGAGCGGACTGTACTAGAGAGCAGTGCTCAAGATGGAGTAGGCGTTAGGGACTCTGATTGTGGAGAAGCCGAAGTAGCAAGAACGCTGGGAAGGTCTAACCTCCAAAGCGCGAACCTGTCACTCGGAACGGATGCAGCAGCCATGGAAACCCTACTTCAGCATACCACTCGCTTGCTGTCAAGAGCTGGCCGTGCGACTGCAAGGCGTGTGACTGTAACGGAAGGAGAGAAGCACGAGGCGTTGGAAATTACTGACGAGGAGAGGCTGCTAGCTCGAGCCGTCTTGGCGGATGGCGGAATCTTCGGCTGCTGCACGAGCGAAGAGAAAAGCGTCCAGTTGGATCCTCCACCGATTCCGCCTGCGAATCAATTTCTCGTGGAATGGATGGCATTGCATGGACAGCGATTTCTGGAGAGTGGGAGGCATGTGTGCGGTAACGCGCGGTGTGGAAGGGTTGAGATGCGAAAAGGAGAGTTTCGTTGCTGTGCTGCGTGCGAGGGGGCTCGCTACTGCTCGCGCGCCTGCCAAGTGGTGGACTGGCGGGTCGGACATGCGGTCGCCTGCCAGCCCTGCAGCCGAGACTAGATCAATCTACTAACATAACCCTAGGTTGATGTCCTACTAACATTACTATATATTTACTCGATATACTGAATGTGCGCGAATGATGTATAGCACAGTTCTCTGGTAGGTTTAGGTCTGATTACCTGAAGGGTACTCATTGCTCCTTCGGCTTTGGCGGGACCCATATCATATGTACTCCTGATTGCGGTTCCGTGCGTTCTAATGCAATTTGTTGGAAACGTAGGAACGGCTGAGTAGGATTTTGAACGTAAACGAAAGTGGACCCGAGCTAATCCTTGGTTACCCGACTCGCTTCCCTTGCGGTTTCACCCTCGCGAGTCGCGACCTGATTTTTGGTAGCTCAGGTATCTCCACGTCAGTTTGGCGGTGTGGCGAGCATTAGCGAGAAAGATTTTGTTTCGTCGTGCTGGTAACAGCGGGAATCCCAGCGAAATTGAAAGGCGACCAACCTCGAAGATCGTAGTCCAGAGGGTCAGAACATATATCACACGGCAGCATTATCAGTCTCAGGAATTTCTTGGATTCGTCAGGACTAGACGGACAGCAGTGAAGGCGACTTCGCCAGGCTTTTGCGGCCCGCTTGCAATAGCAACGCCGCATTGAATAAGTCCTTATTTTCCGAAGTGCGTCGCGCACTGTCGTCATGTCTCACGGTAAGTTGTAGTGATTCGTATGCGCCTGTTTACTTCCACATTCTTCCACTTCCGCCAGCAACCTACGATGAGATATCGCTATCATGGCTTATTTCTCACAACACTGACGCGTCACGGAACATTCGTGGCTGTCTTTCTAATGTCTCTCGCTCCCTAACGTCCAGATCCAAGGTACCCTTACGATTATCCCCCACCAGCCGGCTACCCGCCACCAGCCGGCTACCCACCGGCACCCTACCCTCCCGCACCCGGATATCCACCCCCTCCTGCCGGCTACCCGCCGCCTCCTGCCGGTTATCCGCCTCCACCGGGCTACTACCCGCCGCCGGCGGCAGGCTACCACCACCCGCCAACCCCGCACTACCACCACCCGCCACCCCCGCACTACCACCGTGAGATGATGAGATCTTACATTCTATGCTGCGTGACCTCTTATTTTGTTAGGTCAATTTTCAAATGCTGTTCGCCTAGATCCTTCCCTCCCGTTTTCACGCTTCTTTTGCACAAGATTGTTTCTGCGGTATATGCCTGTTCTTTAATAGATATGTATATGTTCTGCTTCGTGCTGCCTGTGTAACTGTGTTACACTGACAGATGGCGCGGTGGCCCATCACAGCATCGGCCATGCCTTGGCTCATGGCGTAGCGCACACCATGCATCTCTTTGGAAAGAGGAAGCACAAGGGTCACTTTGGATATGGGAAACACAAGGGGTACCACCACCACCACTACGGCCACCACCAACACCACCACGGTCACCACGGCCATCACTATGGAAAGTGGAAGGTACGGTCGTTGGGGCTTTGCTGCTGGCGTTGATCGTTGAGTCCACTGCAAGCAACCATTCTTCAATGGTTCTTGTGCATGCAGCCAACGTCCATGAAGGTGTTCAACGTGCTGTCGGAGTTGCTGTGTCAGCCCATTCCATCTTTGCCTTACCCCTCTTTTCCCCTTTTTCTGTTTCAATTGTTGCCCTGCACACTGCCCTTTCCCTATGCCACGTTTTTTGGCAGTAACTATTAAGGAGATGTGCAGATACCAGAACAGCATGAGCGGTACATGGCTGTGTGTGGAACCAGCTTGTGGTCTCTGCCTTTCTCTAGTCTCCCTCCTTGCTTATGTACAGAAGCGTTCAAGCTTACCGTATGTATACACTCAGGAGAGATGTGCAGTAGATATTTCTGTATCTCTTGTCAACTTTCGGCGTAACCAGTTCGCTACACCTGCAGTATCCACTTGAAGCCAGTGCCATCTAAGCAGAGCCTTGCTCAACTATTCTCGAAATAATGAATGAGCCAAACATGCAAGTTCAGTGCAACAGCCAAACAAGTCAATATCCAGTCATTTTGAACCCCGAGAGCACATGATGGTTACTGTATGAACTACCACCATTACTCTGATCTACGCGTGTGCAAGGTGTCGTGGTGTGTGGGAAGGAGCGGAGTGTGCGGTCGCTTGCGACAGCGGTAGCAGCGGCACATGATGACGAGGATGAGCAACACCCACAGCAGCGGCACAGACCACCTGATGTGAATGCAGCACAAGAGGAGCAGACAATGAGAAACAAGAGGGGGAATTGAAGGGCTGGCAGGTTCGCAAGCCTTGCTATAGCTTAGAGGGCCTGAGGAACTCACAGGTCGAGGTCGATAAAGGGGTTGTAGACAACGGCCTCCCAGGTGTTGACAAAGGTTAGCCAGCCGCCCAGCCCAATCATGAAAACTCGGACAAAGATGCACACAGGTCTGGCAGAAACTCACAGGTCGAGGTCGATAAAGGGGTTGTACACAACGGCCTCCCAGACGTTGACAAGTGAGAGTATTAGAAAGCAGGCAGCACCCAGAGCCTAAAGAGAACGCACAGGTCTCAGAGAGGGTAGCAGGGGACTCACAAATCGAGGTCGATAAAGGGGTTGTATACGACGGCCTCCCAGACGTTGACAAAGGTGCGCCAGGCGGGGTTGAGGTAGAGTGAGTCAAAGGACCAGAAGATGCGCGTGTAGGTCTCCAGGAACACAAAGAGCGCCCAGGCGAGCACCTCCACGACGACCCACTTCACCACGAAGCGGCCGATGACTACGAGCACGAGCGAGCCGATGACCAGCCAGTTGAAGAGCCGCTGGTTGTACTCCTTTAGGAACTGGGACCGCTCCCGAGTCCAGGTCTGGTGAACGGGGCAGGGGAGCGGGGGGTGGTGGTTGTGTCGGGGAAAGGGGAGGTGCGGAGAGGGTGTGCTAGCGAGTAGGGCAGTTGAAATGGAGCTGGTTGGTGGTACTTCTTGGGAGCTGAAACTGATCTCGATTCCACGTCTGGTGAGAAGCAGGGAAGGAAAAAACAATAGGCTTGGGTTTAAAAGGGGAATGGGATGTGGCCACTTCCCATACGGCACCTCCACCACCACCCAATTTTTGAGTTGACTAAAAAATTAACTCATCACACTTTCCGTACGGAACCTCCACCACCACCCACTTCACCATGAAGGGAACCACGACAACAAGCGAAAAGCCGCCAAGCATTTGACTACATAGTATGCCACTTTACTCTCTGTTTGCACCCTCCTCCCGCCCCCTCACCTTCTTCAGCCGGTCTCGGTAAGCCGATTTGCTCGGCCCCCGACAAGCATGCTCGACCGTGTGGTTGCATGCTTCCAGGCGGGCATAAAATTTGGCCACTGATGGCAGGCGCATGTTGGCGAGAGCGTCTAACTCCCCTCGTCACCTCCTCCTCACCAGCAACAGCTTGAGCTTTTGAAGGGGCTTCTTCTCACCCACTTTTCTCCCTCTTTTCGCCCTCTTGATCTTGTCACCCTCTTCCCGCCCTCTCACCTTCTTCAACCGGTCTCGGTAGGCGGATTTACTCGGGCCGCGGCAAGCATGTTCGACAGTGTGGTTGCATGCTTCCAGGCGCGCATCAAACTTGGCCACCGAGGGCAGGCGCATGTTGGCTAGAGCGCCCAGCTCCTCTCCTCGACTACTACTTCAGTCCAAGTGATAACCCCACTCCCAGCCCCTCTCACCTTCTTGAGCCGGTCCCTGTAGGCAGATTTGCTGGGTCCGCGGCAGGCATGTTCGACCGTGTGGTTGCATGCTTCCAGGCGGGCATCGAACTTGGCCACCAATGGCAGGCACATGTTGGCGAGAGCGTCTAACTCCCCTCGTCACCTCCTCCTCACCAGCAACAGCTTGAGCTTTTGACTGGGCTTCTTCTCACCCACTTTTCTCCCTCTTTTCGCCCTCTTGATCTTGTCACCCTCTTCCCGCCCTCTCACCTTCTTCAACCGGTCTCGGTAGGCGGATTTACTCGGGCCGCGGCAAGCATGTTCGACAGTGTGGTTGCATGCTTCCAGGCGCGCATCAAACTTGGCCACCGAGGGCAGGCGCATGTTGGCTAGAGCGTCTAACTCCTCCTCACACCCCCTGTGCGCGCCCTCACACGCCTTGGCTGACGCAAACTCGTTCTCCCGCTTCAGCTTCACCAGCTCCTGTGAGGGAGAGAGGGAGGGGAGTGATGACGGCGACGGGGTGAATGGGATGATCGCACCGTGTTTTCTAGACTTCTTAAAAACACCCTTCGCATGCATGCCCAGGGGCCCAGACACATTGACACAAACACATAGACACACGCAGACCCACACACAAACACACCCCTCACCTCGCGCAGCTCATCCTTCAGGGGTCGGACGGCAATATTGGTCGGACGGCAATATTGGTCGGACGGCATCCTTCAGGGGTCCGACTTTTGAGAATTCTCAAGGGTCGGACGGCATCCTCCACGCTCTTCCCTCCAGACCGCTCTCTCTCAAACACTGCCACCAGAGCCACTTCCCACGTACCTTTTAGGGAAACACATGCAGGCGCGCGCTCGCACCCCCACACACACACAAACCCACAACCCCCTCACCTCTCTCAGCTCGTCCTTCAGGGGTCGGATGGCATCCTCCACGCTCTTCCCTCCAAACCTCTCCCTCTCAAACGTCGCCACTGGCGTTGCGATGAGCCGTCAGCAGCAGCGCCTCCTCGGCTGGCAGGAAGGGCAGCAGGCGGCTCATAACAAGCCGCACACATGTCAACACACACACACGCTCACACGCTCACACGCTCACACGCTCACACGCACCCATGCACCCATGCACAAACACACAGCCACACCCCACCTCGCGCAGCTCGTCCTTCAGGGGCCGAACAGCATCCTCCACGCTCTTCCCGCCAAACCGCTCCCTCTCAAACGCCGCCACGGCGTCGCCACTGGCGTTGCGATGAGCTGCTACAAGCGTCGCCTCCTCTGCTGGCAGGAAGGGCAGCAGGCGGCTCATGGCGTCGTGGTAGAGCACGAGGCACTTGTCTTGCACTGCGCGGTTGAATGCATCGACGACTGAGCCGGCTGTTGGAATGTGGCCCTTGTTGAGGGCGTTCAGAGTCTGGGGGAAGGGGAGGGAGGGGGGGGTGGACAGGGAGAGCGAGGAGCGGGAGTTGAGAGCATAGAACGAGGAGAGGCCATGAGTAGGAGTTGGCGGAACGAGAGCAGCAAGGGCAGCAGCACCGCCTCCTCTGCTGGCAGGAAGGGCAGCAGGCGGCTCATGGCATCGTGGTAGAGCGCGAGGCACTTGTCTTGTACTGCCCGGTTGAATGCATCGACCACGGAGCCGGCTGTTGGGATGTGCCCCTTGTTGAGTGCGTTGGGGAGGGAGGGGGGGTGGTAGAGGGCGAGGCATTTGTCTTGCACTGCCCGGTTGAATGCATCCACGACCGAGCCGGCTGTCGGGACCGGCCTGCCCGAAACGACCTTGGGCTGCACCAGCGATGCCACCAGCTGCCGCAGCTGCTTGCACTGGGAACCCCACCTTTTGCAGCAGATCAACGAGTTCCTCCCTACTGACCATCTCACCAACTCACCTTCTCTAGCAGGTCAGCAAACTCCTCCCCGGTGACAGGCCTGCCCGACACGATCTTGGGCTGCACCAGCGATGCCACGAGCTGCCGCAGCTGGTTGTGTGCACTGAGAGCCTCACCTTCCCTAACAGGTCAGCAAACGCTTCCCCAGTGATAGGCCTCAAGCGAAGCTTACCTTTTCCAGGAGATCTGCAAACTCCTCCCCGGTGACCGGCCTGCCTGAAACGATCTTGGGCTGCACCAGCGACGCCACCAGCTGCCGCAGCTGGTTGCGCTGGCGCACGTACTTGGGGTCTAGCTCCTCATCTGATAGCTCACACAGATGTGTTCTTGCGAGGTGCGGCTGAGGGAGGCAGGGGAGTTGGTTGGGGGATGGGGGAAAGGAATGGCAGCACTTGAGTCAGCTGGTTGCGCTGGCGCACGTACTTGGGGTCCAGCTCGTCATCAGACAGTTCACAGTGCCGCGTTCGTGCCAGATGTGGCTGGTGGATGGGGTGGGGGTGGATGAAGGAAAGATAAAATGGAATGGCAGCAGCGCCGCAGCTGGTTGCGCTGGCGCACATATTTAGGATCCAGCTCCTCATCTGACAGCTCGCATAGATGGGTTCTCGCCAGGTGAGGCTGTTGGCAGGGGGGAAAAAGAGGGGGGAGGATGGAGGAGAAGATGAGTAGTGGCAATACTTTCTGCAGCTGGTTGCGCTGGCGCACGTACTTGGGGTCCAGCTCATCGTCTGAGAGCTCGCACAGATGGGTTCTCGCCAGGTGCGGCTGGTGTTGGTTGGGGTACGGAGGGAAGGAATGGCAGAATGTAAGGGACTGGTTGCGCTGGCGCACGTACTTGGGGTCCAGCTCGTCATCTGATAGCTCAAACAGATGGGTTCTCGCCAGGTGTGGCTGGTGGAAGGGGGGTGGATGAGGGGAGATAAGGCCGGAATGCCATCTGGCGCACGTACTTGGGATCCAGCTCGTCATCTCACAGCTTGCACAGTCGCGCTCTTGCCAGATGCGGCTGGAGGGAGGGGGATGGGAGGGGGGATGGAGGGAAGATATGGCAGCCATTGAGGGGGCTGGTTGCATTGGCGCACGTACTTGGGGTCCAGCTCGTCATCTGAGAGCTCGCACAGCCGCGCTCTCGCCAGGTGTGGCTGGTGGATGGGGGATGAGAGGGGAAGGTGGGGAGCAATGGTGAGAGGAGGATGAAGAGAAGGAGTGGCAGCACTCGCTGCTGCTGAGCTGAGTGCGCTGGCTGCATGTTTCCAGCGTGTGGTTTGAGACGGGGGGTTGAATGAAGGAGGGGAACAGTGGGGAGGAGAAAGAAGAGAAGAACGAGAGACAGAGAGAGTGGTAGAGAGAATAGTGGTTAGGGCGCTCACCTGAGTCAGCCCGAAGGCAGTGCAATTGGCGGCCATGAGGTTGAGTGACTGGCGGATGAGGTTCACTTGCTCCACATCCTTGTCAGTCGCTCACTCGCTCGCTCCCAGGGTAGGAAAGAGAGGCAGAGAGCGCGGAACACTTGCAAAGATGCACACACACGAGCCAAGCAGAGACAAGCTCACCTGAGTCAGCCCAAACGCGGTGCTGTTGGCGGCCATGAGGTTGAGTGACTGGCGGATGAGGTTCACTTGCTCCACATCCTTGTCAGTCGCTCACTCGCTCGCTCCCAGGGTAGGAAAGAGAGGCAGAGAGCGCGGAACACTTGCAAAGATGCACACACACGAGCCAAGCAGAGACAAGCTCACCTGAGTCAGCCCAAACGCGGTGCTGTTGGCGGCCATGAGGTTGAGTGACTGGCGGATGAGGTTCACTTGCTCCACATCCTTGTCAGTCGCTCACTCGCTCGCTCCCAGGGTAGGAAAGAGAGGCAGAGAGCGCGGAACACTTGCAAAGATGCACACACACGAGCCAAGCAGAGACAAGCTCACCTGAGTCAGCCCAAACGCGGTGCTGTTGGCGGCCATGAGGTTGAGTGACTGGCGGATGAGGTTCACTTGCTCCACATCCTTGTCAGTCGCTCACTCGCTCGCTCCCAGGGTAGGAAAGAGAGGCAGAGAGCGCGGAACACTTGCAAAGATGCACACACACGAGCCAAGCAGAGACAAGCTCACCTGAGTCAGCCCAAACGCGGTGCTGTTGGCGGCCATGAGGTTGAGTGACTGGCGGATGAGGTTCACTTGCTCCACGTCCTTGTCAGTCGCTCACTCGCTCGCTCCCAGGGTAGGAAAGAGAGGCAGAGAGCGCGGAACACTTGCAAAGATGCACACACACGAGCCAAGCAGAGACAAGCTCACCTGAGTCAGCCCAAACGCGGTGCTGTTGGCGGCCATGAGGTTGAGTGACTGGCGGATGAGGTTCACTTGCTCCACATCCTTGTCAGTCGCTCACTCGCTCGCTCCCAGGGTAGGAAAGAGAGGCAGAGAGCGCGGAACACTTGCAAAGATGCACACACACGAGCCAAGCAGAGACAAGCTCACCTGAGTCAGCCCAAACGCGGTGCTGTTGGCGGCCATGAGGTTGAGTGACTGGCGGATTAGGTTCACCTGCTCCACGTCCTTGTCCCCCTCTGGGTTTGGCACGGGTTGCAGTGCCCCTCGCACCATCTCCTGCACTGTCTTGCCCTCTGGTGGGGGGGGGGGGGGTGAGAGGTGCGGTGTGGGGGATACAGAAGCAGCGGGTTTGGCACCGGCTGCAGCGCCCCTCGCACCATCTCCTGCACCGTCTTGCCCTCTGGTGGAGGGGGGGTGGGGTGGGGTGGGGGGGGGGAGAGGAAAGGATAAGAAATGCGGGCCAACGCGGGGAGAGTAAGTAAGGTAATACGGAAGCAGCAGGTTCGGAACAGGTGGCAGTGCAGTGCCCCTCGAACTAGCTCCTGCACTGCCTTGCCCTCTGGTGCGGGGAAGATGGATGCGTGCGTGCAGCTTGCCAAAGTGGGGTGCGGGAATGCAGACACAGCTGGTAGGGCGTGATGAATGAACCGTTTACTGCAATGCAATGTGCAAATTCCCTTCCGGGGCATTGCAATGTAAATGGCCGAAGGGCATAGAGGTGACTTTTGAGTCGACTCAAAAGTCACCTCGCAATGTGCAGATTTCCTTCGGGGGCATTGCAATGTAAATGGCCGAAGGGCATTTGCGCACGCACACAAAAACACGCACCTAGGAAGTCTCGTTGGATGAGCCATAGGAGCTTCGCTGGTGTGTTTTGAGTCGACTCAAAACACACAGGGACGAGCAGCATCACAACCCCCCCCCCCCCCCCCCCCCCCCTTTTCTCACCCCCCCTCTCTCTCCCCCACCTTCCCCTCTCCTTCCCCCCCCACACGCACACACACACGCACCTAGGAAGTCTCGTTGGATGAGCCATAGGAGCTTCGCTGGTGTGAACACCTCATCTCGACCCTGCCGACACACAGGGAGGGGCACGAATGGAATTGGGAAAGAAACGCCCGCCAGATGAAAAGCCGTTACTCATGAAATCAAACGGAAAAAAAAGACAAAACAAACAGATAAAAGGCACTGGGTGGATGGGCGACCAGAAACTAGGGAGAATGAGTGGGAGGAAGGGGGGGGGGAAGGGGGGGTTAGGGTTGCGAAGTGGGAGAAAAGGGAGAGGGGGAATGCGGGTAGATGGGGAGCGTGGGGAGAGGGGAGCATCGGGAGATAAGAAGCATAAGAATATTATTTTTTGACACAGCAACCTCTTCAGCTCACGAAGGTAATGGGAAGGGGTGGGTGGGTGGGTGGGTGGGTGGGGAGAAGGGTTGGGTATAGCAAGCCAGAAAGAGGACAGGCAGCGGAGGAGAGGAGCATGTTGGGCAGGGGGGAGTGGAGTGGGGGGTTGGGTGGGGAAGATTAAATACCAGTACAATGCAGCGAAACAAGAAAAGCGGCTGCTCTCCTCTCCCCCTTTTCTTTCCACTTCCTTTCCCCTGACTTTTCCCTTTCTTTCCCCTCTCTTCCCTCTTTCTTCCCCATTACTTCCAACATTCTTCCAACTCTCTTCCACCTTCCTTACCCCTGTCTTCCACCTCACCTTTACTCTGTTGGTTGGTTGCAGCACGAATGCGCCCTCCCATGCCACACACACCCCATTGCCTCCTTCCGACACACACGCACGCACGCACACACACACACACACACGCACACACACACACGCGCGCACACACACACACACACACACACACGCACACACGCACACACACACACACACACACACACACACACACACACACACACACACACACACACACACACACACACACACACACACATTAGAGGAAAGGAAAACGGCTGAGCTCATCCCCGTCTTAAAACAGGAAAACAAACTATCTTTCACCACCCCACCCCACCTGCCCCGACTTTTTTCTCCTCCCCAGTCCCCCGCACCTGCACTTTTGCCTCTCCCCTTCCCCCTCCCCCCTTTCCCTCTCCCCACCCACCCCATCCCCCACCCGCCTTTCCCACCTGCCGTAAAACTCCTCTGCGAGTTCAACAGCAAAGGACAGCTTGGCTATATCCGCCTCCTTCACCTGTGCATGCAGCCACATGCATACATGCAGGCACATGCACACGTGCACACATGCATGATGCACAGCAACCGTGCACACATCCAAGCACACACACACACACACCAGGAAGTGTTGACACACAAACAGCAGGTCTGTGAGGGCAGTGGGAGTTGGATGCAGTGCAACAAGGAAATCCTATAACACCAGCAACTAAAATCGCCATGTTCACCATCTGACTCAGAATAGTGTGCGTCTGACTCAGCATAGCGTGCGTCTGACTCAGCATTGTGTGCATCTGACTCACCGTCTCTGCAAGGTTGTATATGAGCACTGAGCTGAGCACCGTGGCCAGGGCGAATATTCTGAGCCATGGGGAAAAGGGGGAAAGAAAGGATCAGCAAGGGGCGGAGGGTGAAGAGGTGGGCAGAGCGGGGCAGAGAGAGGCAGAGGCAGAGAGCGAGAGGAGAACGGTGGCCATTAAAATGGTCCGCTAACATGTGCTGGTGAGGCACGGTGCAGATGGGGGAGGAATGGAACGGGAGGGGATGTTGGGGGGGAGAAAGGAGGCGGAAGGAGGCAGGAGGTGCTTGGAGACGATAAGAGAATACACAACATTACGCACCTGTCACGCCCTGCACTCAACACCATGGAACACATGCAGCGCACACACCTGTCATCGTAGACAGAGGACTTGCCGACGCTCTCAAAGCCCTCGGTGTCAAGGAAGATCACCGATGTGGTCTGCCCGTTACTGCACCTGTCATCGTACCAAGTTACCAACACATGCAGCACGCACCTGTCATCATACACGGACGACTTGCCGACGCTCTCAAAGCCCTCGGTGTCAAGGAAGATCACCGATGTGGTCTGCCCGTTACTGCACCTGTCATCGTACCAAGTTACCAACACATGCAGCACGCACCTGTCATCATACACGGACGACTTGCCGACGCTCTCAAAGCCCTCGGTGTCAAGGAAGATCACCGATGTGGTCTGCCCGTTACTGCACCTGTCATCGTACCAAGTTACCAACACATGCAGCACGCACCTGTCATCATACACGGACGACTTGCCGACGCTCTCAAAGCCCTCGGTGTCCAGGAAGAGCACCGACGTGGTCTGCCCGTTCACCTGCATCTCCATGGGGTCGCCCCACACCCATATGCCTGCAAGCAAGTGCCAATTTCAAAAAGAATTTCAGCCGGTGACATGAAAATAATTCCACAAGGCGGAACAAAACAAATTCAAAGGGGTGATAGTTTTCATTAGGCAGAAAAAAATCCAGACGGTGAATTTTTTTTTTTTTTGATTGCCTCTCTCACTCACCTTTGGTCTTGGTGTCGCGTGCATGACCCACCCCGAACCCTGGGTGGACGAGTGCAAGCAAGGGGTGCGAGTGGGAGAGAGGCGATTGTAATAAAGAGAGAGATGGATGAAATGGAATGAGATGGCTTGATACGGAGCACCATGTGTCTTTTTTTTTTTCATTCGTTTTTTTTCTCCAATGTGTATGCCTTTTGAGGAACAGGCGACAGACAGGGTATACTACCTTCATCGCACGTGAGTGTAAGCAGTTGGTTGAGCAGAAACGATTTGCCTGATCGGTATGGTCCAATCACCTGATGGGATGGCAGATACACACGCATACACCAACGCAAACGCACATGGAAAATCAGGTAAGCATACAGGGTGACAGGAGGAATGGCATGGTGGCAAGCCAACAGTGGCAAGGCAAGCCTGCAATGGCAAGCAAACAATGGCAAGACATTAGACAAACGATGCCTCTGATGTGGCAGATGAAGGCAGATGAAGCAACCAATCACTTGCAGCAGGCACAGCAAAGGGAATAATTCGGAGCAATCAGGAGGAAGCAGGCAGGCAGGCAGGCGTACCGCTACAATGGCGATCGGATTCTTGATGCTTCGTATCACGTTCAGACCCTCCTGGGACACCTTAAGCTTGGTGTGCTTCGTGTCTGGCTGTATTACCGGGTACCTGCATAACACCACATTGAGTTCGGACATGGCATGGTATAGGGTCTTCACCAATGTCTCAATGTCCAGTATGCTACCACATGACATGTCACATGGCATAGTATGGCATGGCCATTGCACGTCAGGATGTCTCACATGACATGACATGTCGTAGTATGTCAGCATGTCTAGTATGCTATCAGACTAGATGACCTGGCATAGCACGTCAGAATGTCGAGAACGCTATCACAGGTCATAGCATGGGGACCGTGCAATGTGCGATGCCATGATATTGCACGGCATGGCATGTCCTCGGTAAAGTCAGTGCCTAGCCTTCCGTTCGAATCAAGCTGCTATCGGTAACCTCGATCAGAGATCCAACGGCCACCTCAACGCGTTCTTCCTGATCTGGCTGGCTCCAACAGCACATTCCAAATCACACCTGCCACCTGTCTCCGACTGAACCTGTTTCGGTTCCAAATTGCACACCTAACGCCATTATCTGACTTCTCTGAATTTTGAAACGGAGATGGTTCCGAGTCCTGACATGACATGGACCGCCTGGTTCGCTACCATGAGTCGTCAAATAACACAAGGAAATTAGCTAATTGCTATGATCATATGCTACCATAAACCAGCCAAACTTAGTACGGACCTCGAGGCAACTCTTAGCACGCACCTTTTGGCAACCAATAAAAAAGCTACTTCGTCCTAACGCCTTTCCGATACCTAAGGACCTCATACTTCTTCAAGCCGTCTACTTTCGTCCCAATAATGTGCTGCTTGAAAAGAAGCTACTTTTCAGGGAATCTCACTCGCTCTTCCTGCACGACTACTCACGCGCGACGATGCTTCGTGTCGCCGCCGCTTCGCCAAACTTCGCCATCGCCTGGTGTTCGTAAGTCGTCTGTGATTTCCGCATCCTGACCGGTGGCGACTCTAGAGGTTGAGGACAATAGTGTGAGTGTAACGAAAAGTAGCCTAACTAAAGCGCGGTGCGATGATCTGGCCATGACACCTTTGGGCACAACTGCTCGGCAGGTGGGAACTGACGATCCTGAAAATAAATTGTTAGAAAAGTTTTGGCTATGGACTAACAGCATGGGGATGTAGCTCAGATGGTAGAGCGCTCGCTTAGCATGCGAGAGGTATGGGGATCGATACCCCACTTCTCCAATTGTACTGCTTTCTTGCTTGGGACCATCATTTATGGCAACAATCCCACCCTGGGAGTTTCTAGCTCCATTATTGAAGATGACCAATTGGAAATGTACCTTCATTTTGCATAGGAACGCCATACGTTGTGTGTGATGCAAAGGTTTGTTTATGTACAACAAACAAAGATTCCCTTTACCGGTACCGGTATGTACCGTACAATGCAACTAAGAAGTTTCCTTCCCGACTGCGTACGATGAGGGTCATGTCACGGGTGCACTACTTTAGTTGAGATACCCTTGAAGGCAGCATCCTGCACTACAAATAAGAAAGATGGTTGCACACAAGCACGTGGAAACCGGATTAACAGGGCATAACACTTAAATCCTAGATGCCCAGAGACCGACATAAGCATGAGTTATTCCAGCCTGGAACAAGCACGTACCTCGTTCTCTCTCTACTGCCTCGGCCTTCGAGCCCGCTCATTCCAGCCCCGACTTAAAGCCCCACTTGACGCTTAGGTTGAAATGAGCTGAGTGCTCTGAGCTGTGCGATGGGAAGGCGGACTGCAGGGGTGATGGGAAGGAGGCTTGTGCTGCGGATGGGAATGGGGCTTGCTGGGGAAAGGGGGTTTGCTGAAAGAACGGAGTTTGCTGGGTGAACGGGTTTTGCTGGGAACTTGAGGTTTGCTGGAAGGGAATCTGCTGGAAGAAGGGAGATTGCTGGGTCGACGACGTTCCTTGCGGAAAGGGGGTGAAAGCAGCTAGTGGGAGGGGGCCTTGTGGGGTTGGTGAGAAGGACGCTGGTGGAGCTGTGGCCAAGCGAATATCCGGAGCTGCTGCAATGCTCGACTGAGGGCCTGTCAGAAAGGCTGTTGGGAAATTGGCATGTGGGTCTGCTGCGATAGGCGCAATGGAGGGAGATTGACTGGCGCCATAAGGCCAGGCATGGTGGCCTGGGGAGATGGTGCTTGCATGGGAGACTGGTGCAACGCTGGATTGCAGTTGAGGCGCGTGTAGAGAAGCTTGGATTGGCACTGGGGGGAGGATGGGCGATGATTGCGTCGGTGCTGGTGTGCACGGGAGGGATGTCAACGAGGGACCACCCAACATGTGGATTATCTCCTGCAGCAGAGCGGATCAAACAGAGGCATGTCAACCCAGACAGTTTAAACTGTGGTGTTAAATGTAAATTCAGCACTATAGCTCCTCTCACCTCCTTTGCCTGAAGGTACTTGCTCCAGTGCTTCGCTGCAGGTTCTTTCTCCCACCCTACCGGCCCTCCATGGTAAGCGCGCACCACAAACTCCTCACTACGTGCGCTGTTAGGAGGGGGGGAGAGATGGGGGAAGCAGGTACGTGGCGGGAATGTGGGCACAAGTAAGCGGACTGGGTTCACGCTATGCAAGAGCGCCTAGGAAGTACCGCCTGGTATAAAAAAAACATTGCCGTTGGCGCCGGCAACGGCGCGCAGTGGCGCTGTTGGCCCCGGTGGGACCCACAATTGGATTCAATTGAAGTGAGAATTTTACGCGTTACAGAGTTCCACTTGAATTGAACAAACTGCGATCGGCAAGAGTTTCTAGTAGGGAAGAATAGACAAGATGAGTGATCGGCTGCGATCACCTGGCGACTGCTACTCACGGCACCTGGTAAGCCCTAAGTTTCGCGGGCCTAGGAAAATTGCTGGGTGGGTGGTAAGAGGTTGGGGTTATGAAAATTGGCATGCACGACGCACCAGGTACTTTGAACTGAACTGAACTGACACGTGACCCGTCGCTTGGTTTCGCTTGTATTCGTTTGGTTTCATTTCAAACACCACTCGGTTAAATTGGGTTCAGTTCGGTTCGGAAGGTCTCCTCCAGTAATATCTTATTCGTTTGCAATGCATGCCTGCATGCATTCAAATCACATCACACCCCACAAATCCATCATGCCCGAGTCACCACCAATGGTCACATTTCTGTCCACCTTCCCATCCCCAGCCTGTCCCATTGCTGGAGCTAGAACCTGATTCCGAGCTACTCTCGTTTCCTCTCTTGACCCAACGAGGTCTTGGTTGTTTTCGGCCTCACGGACCGGCTGATCGCGGAGCTCGGGGTCACACGTCTCCCGGAGTTTAATCTCTTCTTGAGATTGCAGGCGCTAGTAAGAAGCCTTAGCACGTGGAGAGTATTTTGATCTAACCAAGTAACCAGTCAGCTCGCGATGGCGAGAAGAAGCGATCGCGCCGGCAACAGCAGGCTGCTATCGCTCCCCGACGAGCTCCTCCAAATCATTCTCGGCCTCGCAGATCACCCATCCGATCGCCGCAACGTCGCGCTTACCTGCCACCTCCTCCGCCGCCTCTCTCGGCGCACGCCGCACGCGCTCCGCCTCGATCTCTTCTCTTGGCCAAGGGTTACGAATCGGCGAAAATGGGTGAAAGCGTTTGACGATTATTCAATGGCATATTCCCACATAACGGATTTGACCTT
The DNA here is from genome assembly GCA_947471745.1 of Closterium sp. Naga37s-1. NCBI lineage: Eukaryota > Viridiplantae > Streptophyta > Zygnematophyceae > Desmidiales > Closteriaceae > Closterium > Closterium sp. Naga37s-1. The sequence continues at coordinate 1,431,868 of CANJKZ010000105.1, forward strand.
GGAGATTCCTTCCGAGCTCGGGCATCAGCTCATGGCGGGGATTGCAGCGGGCTGCCCGAAACTGGAAAAACTGAAATGGGTCACGGATTGGGATAGCTTCAACGTCAACAGTCGAGCGTGGCGCGCACTCGTAACGCACTGCCCGTAAGTAAACTTTCCTGTTCCTCTCTTTTTCCTGAACTTTTTTTTACCCATTTTATCCATCCACATCCAGACATCCATGCATCCATGCGTGTCTATGCATCCATCCATCCATCCATCCATCCATCCATCCATCCATCCATCCATCCATCCATCCATCCATCCATCCATCCATCCATCCATCCATCCATCCATCCATCCATCCATCCATCCATCCATCCATCCATCCATCCATCCATCCATCCAACCGTCCGTCTATCTCCCGTGTCTTTGAATTGGTATTTTCCCTCCCTCTTCTTACTCGCCTTTCTACCCTCCGTCTTCAACCCTCCCTCTCTGCCGCTCCTCCTTCATCCCTCGCCCCTTCTCCCTTGGTTCAGGCTCTTTACCTTCCTGAACCTAAATTCACACTTAGTTCCCACGCCTCTTTCTTACACGCATCAGCTTCCTCTCCCCCTTCCTACACCTCCCCCCCTCACTGCCATCCCTCTCTCTCCTCTTCCTCCCTTTTCCTCCCCCCTTCCCCTTGGTTCAGGCTTCTAACTTCCCTGGAGCTCAACTCATGCTATCGGGGCTCGCGTCTCTGCTACGCAAGGGGGCCAGCGCGCCCGCCCCTGCACCTCCCCCCCTCACTGCAGTCCCTCTCTCTCCTCTACGTTCCCTCCGACTTTTTCTCGATTTCCCGATGCTCCTCCCTCACCTCTCTCACCCTCTGGAATCCCGAATCCTCCACTCTTTCCTCCCTCGCCGTCTCCTCCTCCTCCCTTGTCTCTTCCTCCTCCACCTCCTCCGCGCTTTCCTCCTTCCCCCCATCCCCTCTCCGCACATCTCTCACATCTCTCACAATCCACTCTGCCAAACTTGAGGGCTCCCTCGCTTTCTTCTCCCTCTTCCCCGCCCTCTCCTCCCTCTCCTTCCACTCCTGCTTCATCGACCCATACGAATTCCGCTCCCTCTCGCGCTCCCTCCACTCTCTCACCCACCTTTCAATCCACCTTACAATCCACTCCTGGCCACTCATTTCCTCCCACTCTCTCATCCCCATCCTCCAATCCAACCCTGCTCTTTCCTCCCTCTCCCTCCACGGCCCCACCTACCGTCTGTTCGGCGCACAGGGATTCCGATCTCTCCTCTCTCACTCCTCCTCCCAGCTCCACTCCCTCCACCTCGCCGGCCTCCCCTCCTTCCGCCCAGGTTTGCTTGCAGCATGCAATGCCCTGCGGTCGCTTAGTCTGGAACGGGTGGTCGATTGTGCCTCCCGGTCGCCACGCGCTGTATCATTGGACGGCCTAGTGGGTATGATCGTGCGAGTGGAACGGAGAGGAGGGGCAGGAGGGGAGGCAGGAGGGAAGGCAGGAGGGGGGGCGGGAGGGGAGGCAAAAGGGGATGGTGGGGCAGGCGTATCGGAGGAAGCACATCCGAATGCTTCTGCAGCAGCTGCAGCAGCACGGGTATTCCCGAGAGGGGACGACAAGCAGTGGGGGAGGTACGTGGACATTTGCAGAGAGGCAGAGGCAGCACAGGAAGATAAGCTTGCTGCGGTAAGCAACATAAGCCACCTCTTTCACATAGCCACAGTCTCTTCCGAATCCGCCCGTTCCAATGCGCTCTCGGCCGCGAGTGTGGAGGGTGAGAGTGCCGTGCCTCGGATATTTGCCAGCCTCGGGAAGATCAGGTTTGGAATTTCGGTGTGCCGATCCTTGTGTGCCGGGGTACGTGTGGCAAAGGCAGCGATCAAGTGGGAGGAGACACTGATGCGGGCGTTTGCTGCTGCTGGTGGTGGTGCTGCTGCTGCTGTTGCTGCTCCTCACCATGCAGCAGGGTTTTTTACTACTGAGCTGAATCCTGAAGATGAGGAGGACAGGGATGGGGAGGAGACAGAAGCAGGAGATGGAAGCCGGGACATGGATGACATGTTGAGTCATGATGTGGTGGAGACACGTGCAGAGGGATTGGAACGGCTGCAGGTGCTGATTGAGGAGCTGCGTGAACACACAGACGCCATGACTGCTAGCTTCGATTCCATGCGCCCAGTGGTGAATGCAGGACGTTGGGCGGCAACACCAGGAGGAGGAGATGGAGCAGCAGGAGGTGGGGCAGCAGCAGCAGGAGGAGGAGAAGGAGCTGCAACAGCTCATGGGGGCCCAGCAGTGCGTGAGGGAAGAGCAGCAGTGCGCGGAGTGAGAGGAGGAGCTGCGGAAGCATCGGAGCCGGTGGAGAGCACGCTGGAAGACAAAAGGCTGGTAGAGGGGGCAGCAGGGGAAGCGGCAGCAGGGGAAGCAAAACTAAGCAGCGGAAAGTCAAGCTTCAAGCATTCTGAAGGGAGCCAAGCTGCAATCCCCGTGCAAGTGTACTGCCCTCCGCTTGAGTCCTTGACTCTCCAGTCCCTCTCCTTTGCCTCCACTCCCCATGCCCCCTGGCTGCCTCCCACCCTTTCCTCTGAGTCTCCTCGCATGTACCTCTCCTCGCACAACTCGCCACCATCAGATTCATGTCACTCATCCTCCTCCTCTTCCCTCTCCTCCTCTGCCCCATGCCCTAGCGGTCACCCAATGTCCTTTGAGTCCCTTGCTCGAGCTGCAGCCTTCAGGCACCTCAAGCATCTCGCCTTGGTGTGCTGCGTAGGATTGAAGGAGCAGGACTGGCTGGAACTACTCGGAGCGTGCTCTAATTTGGAGGAGCTAAGGGTGTTGGAAAATAGTGAAATCTCAGACGCAGTGGTGGCGGGAAGCAGACTGGGAACGCTCGCTAGTTTGACGCTGGTGGAGTGCGATAAGATTACAGCAACCGGCATTGGAGGGGTTCTTGGAAGCTTCCCGAGGTTGAGGTACTTGAAAGTTGAAGTGGGGAAGGTCACGGAAAGGGCTCGGAGAGAGTTGCTCCGTGCTGGTGTGGTTGTGAGGGGCGTGTGAAATAGGTGACATAGCAGTGTGGTGGGTGCAATGTGCATTTGTCATTGTAAATATGTGCATATAATGTTTGTTTGTGAGGTGAAATCATGGACAGAGCAGGCGAACCCACATTTCTCAGGTTTCCGTGATAACTAGACTCACTTTGCTTCTCACCGCTCTAGAGCACTCAAGAACTCACTGAGCCGCAATCCACCAAGTTCTGGGGCGCGCCAATCAAGCATCCCGACCGATTCCCGAGAAGTCAAAACCAATTTCTAGGGACAGTTAGACAGGAGCACTCCTCCCTCCCTCTCCAGGCAGCATCCCCCACCACCCAGCCAAACCGATCACGACAAGCTTTCGCTGTATGCTTTTGTGGGCTGGGGGAGTGGGGAGGGAGGGGAGAAGGGACTTGGGAGTGTAGGGAGCGAGTAGGAGTGTGAGTCACGCGGGCCCGCTTCATCATAAGCCAAATGATGGTTGACGTGGCGTCAGTCATCTGTCGTCGCTCTCGGCTCGCCTCACTCCGTCATGGCTGTCGTGCGTTCTCTCCGCCCCTTCCGCATCGCCCTAGGAGGCACGATCAGGACGGTTCGCGTCCCGAAAGGCCAGGATTTATCTATCTAAACCGTTCCCGACCTCTTCGCCAAACCTATGCCAGGTTGGCAAGATTGATCCAACGGCTCTGACGTCTTAGGCCGCAACCACGGAGAATCATAGGTTAACGTAACTGGATCCTCCTAGCAGCCAGGCCAGCCAGTCGGACGGGAACGGAATCATTTCAAGACAGGAAGAGTCTAGTCAGTCTGAGAATCCGTTCTTCCTCCCTCTTGTTGATTTCAAGGACGATGTCGCTTGGAGGAGGTTTCATCTTTTGATCTTCACCCATCAGACTCGAGATCTTTCGATCTGATTGGATTTGATTTGTCACGCCGCGGGAAGAAGGCGTTTTCGCTAGTACAATATCGATTAGTCACGATCGATCGTACAAAATGGCTAAAGCTGACGCGTCCTTAGATAATCTGATCGTTGCGTTCGGGGTGTCACGTGCTTCGAGCTGGAGTTTTCCCGAAATTGCACGTGTTACTTAGAAGCCTTCTGAGGTTACAGATGTTTCCACGTGGAGTATTTTTAGGTTTCTAAAGGCAATTAGCCAAGTGAACTTCAGCTCGCGATGGCGAGAAGAAGCGATCGCGCCGGCAACAGCAGGCTGCTATCTCTCCCCGACGAGCTCCTCCAAATCATTCTCGGCCTCGCCGATCACCCATCCGATCGCCGCAGCGTCGCGCTCTCCTGCTCCCGCCTCCGCCGCCTCTCTCGGCGCACGTCGCACCCCCTCAGCTTCGACTTCTACTCTCGGCGAAGGGTCACGAATTTGCGTCAATGGCTGAAAGCGTTTGACGATTATTCAAGGGTATTTACCCACATAACGGATCTGACTGTGGAGATTCCATCTGGTTTCGGGAATCAGCTGATACTGGGGATCGCAGCGGGCTGCCCGAAACTGGAAAAACTGAAATGGGTGACGGGTTGGGATAGCTTTAACGTCAACGGTCCGGCGTGGCGAGCCCTCGCGCAGCAATGCCCGTGAGTAAACGTTTCCGTTGATAGTCCATAAAATTACAGACGTTTCCGTTTCTCTCTTCCTCCTCGAATTTTTTTGTCGCCCAATGCATCCTGGCATGTGTGGATGCATGTATCCTTGTATCCATTGAATCATCTTCAACCCTCTTCCTCTTCACCCCTCCTTCTTCAACCCTCCCTATGCACACCACCCTCCCTCTTCACCCCTCGACCCTCGCCCCTTCCCCCGTGGTTCAGGCTCTTGATCTCCCTCGGACTGAACGCATGCCATCGCCCTTTTCCCCTTCCTTCAGGCTCCTGAATTCCCTGGAGCTCAACTCACGCTATGCGCGCGCGCGTCTCTCCTACACACGGCAGCCGCCACTCCCTCCCGTGCACCTCCTCCCCTCACTGCAGTCCCTCTCTCTCCTCTACGTTCCCTCCGACTACCTCTCCATTCCCCGCTGCTCCTCCCTCACCTCCCTCACTCTTTGGGCCCCTGAATCCTCCGCTCTCTCCTCCCTTGCCTTCTCCTCCTCTTCCCCCTCCTCCTCCGCCGTTGCGTCCTCCCCTCCATCCCCTCTCTGCACATCTCTCAGATCTCTCACAATTTACTCTGCCGAACTTGAGGCCTCCCTTGCATCCCTCTCCCTCTTCCCCTCCCTCTCCTCCCTCTCCCTCCACTCCTGCACCATCGACCCATACAAGCTCCGCTCTCTCTCACGCTCCCTCCACTCCCTCACCCACTTCACCATCCACTCCTGCCCACTCATCTCCTCCCACTCCCTCGCCCCCATCCTCCAAGCCAACCCTGCTCTCTCCTCCCTCTCCCTCCACGGAACAAATTACTGTCTGTTTGCCGCACAGCGATTCTGGTCTCTCCTCTCGCACTCCTCCTCCCAGCTCCACTCCCTCCACCTCGCCGGCCTCCCATCCTTCCACCCGGGCTTGCTTGCAGCCTGCAGTGCCCTGCGGTCGCTCAGTCTGGAAGGGGTGGGTATTTCTTCGGACTCCCGGTTGCCGCGCACTGTAACATTGGACGGCCTTGTGGGTATGCTCGTGTGTGTGGAACAAAGAGGAGGGGCAGGAGGGAGGGCAGGAGGGGGGGCAGGAGGGAAGGCAGGAGGGGGGGCAGGAGGGAAGGCAAAAGAGGATGGTGGAGCAGACATATCAGAGAGAGCTCATCCGGGTGCTTCTGAAGCAGCTGCAGCAGCTGCAGCAGCAGGGGTATCCCCAAGAGGGGACGACAAGCAGTGGGGGAGGTACGTGGATATTCGCAGAGAGGCAGAGGCAGCACAGGAAGATAAGCTAGCAGCGGCAAAGAACATTATCCCCCTCATGAACGCAGCCCATCAAGCTTCCAGAACCGCCCATTCCGATGCACTTTCAGCAGCGCGTTTGGAGGGTGTAAACGCCGTGCCTCGCATCGTTGCCAGCTTCGGGAAGATCAGGTTCGGGGTTTCGGCGTGCCGGACCTTCTGCGCCGGGGTACGTGAGGCCAATGCGGCGATCAAGTGGGAGGAGGCGCTGATGCGGGCGTTTGCTGCTGCTGGTGCTTCTGGTGGTGGTGGTGGTGGTGCTGCTGCTGCTGCTGCTTTTGCTGCTCGTCGTCATGCTGCAGGCTTCTTTACTACGGAGCTGAATCTTGAAGAAGAGGAGGACGGGGATGGGGACGAGACAGAAGCAGGAGATGGAAGCAGGGGCATGGATGACATGTTGAGTCCTGATGGCCTGTCTGAGGGTGTGCTGGGTGGGGTTCGGTCTGGTGCGGTGGAGACACGTGCAGAGGGGGTGGAGAGGCTGCATGCGCTGATTGAGGAGCTGGGGGAGCACACTAATGCCATGTCTGCGAGCTTCAATTCCATGCGCCCACTCTCCCCCACCCTGCCTTGGCCATTGATTGATGCGGCATCAGCAGGAGGTGGGGCAGCAGGAGGTGGGGCAGCAACACCAGGAGGAGGAGAAGGGGGAGCAACAGCGCATGGGGTGGCAGCAGTGCGTGAGGGAAGAGCAGCAGTGCACCGAGCGAGAGGAGGGGCAGCGGAAGCATCGCAGCGAGTGGAAATCACACCAGAAGACAGAGGGCTGGGAGAGGCGGCCGCAGGGGAGGCGGCAGCAGGAGAAGCAGCAGCAGGGGAAGCAGCAGCAGGGAATGCGGCAGCAGGGGAGACAGCACCAGGGGATGCAAAACCAAGCAGCGGAAAGTCAAGCTTCAGGCATTCTGAAGGGAGCAAAGCAGCAGCAGCAGTCCCCGTGCAAGTGTACTGCCCTCCTCTGGAGTCTCTGACCCTCCGATCCCTCCACTTCGCCTCCCCGCCCCATGTCCCCTGGCTGCCTCCCTCCCTTTCTTCTGAGTCTCCTCACATGTACCTCTCGTCATCCCCCTCTCCACCGTCCTATTCATGCCACTCATCCTCCTCCTCTTCCCGCTCCTACTCTGCCTCGTGCCCAAGCTGTCACCCAATGTCCTTTGAGTCCCTTGCCCGAGCTGCAGCCTTCAGGCACCTCAAGCATCTCGCCTTGGAGTGCTGCGTAGGGTTGAAGGAGCAGGAGTGGCTGGTACTCCTCACAGCGTGCTCTAAGTTGGAGGAGCTAAGGGTGTTGGAAAATAGCGAAATTTCAGACGCAGTGGTCGCGGGAAGCAGACTGGGAACGCTCGCTAGTTTGACTCTGGTGATATGTGATAAAATTACAGCAACTGGCATTAGAGGGGTTCTTGGAAGCTTCCCTAGTTTGCGGTACTTGAAGGTGGAAGTGGAGAAGATCTCAGAAAGGGCTCGGAGGGAGCTGCTTCGTGCTGGAGTGGTTGTGAGGGGGGTGTGACATTGGTGACAGATATGGTAGGTGCATACATACCGATGTCAAGGCTGCTCTTTGGCTCAAAACCGCCATTCACTTTTATCCTGTAAATAAATGTAAATATTGTTTATTTTGAGAGGTGTTGTTGCATGGTTGGGAGCGCTGCAAAAAAGCTCCTGGCACGTATGTGCGTTACAGGACGCTTCGTTTCGGCCTTCGTGTAGGCCCTTTGTCCCAGCCCTTCAAATAGAGCCTTTTAGATACCATTTAGAGAGGTATATTCAGTCAAAGAACTTAGTGATTCCTGGGCTTGGGCTCGAGAACAAAACTCGATGAAAAACGACACCCCTCGGGCGTACGCGTTAGGGGTGTTTTTCCTGGGAAACCCTGCCCCCTATCCAGCAGCTCCCCCCTCCCCCCTTTCCCCTGCATCCAATTTTCAGTCATCTCCTGAAGCCAGCCAAAACGCGAACCTCGGAACTCTCTACTCTCGAGAACTTCGTCCCAGAGCCCAAAGCGGAGAGCCTCGAGAGCTTCCCTCCCCTCTCCACACATGCAGCCACTAACGTTTTCCGTATGCGAGTGGAGGGGGAGTGCGAGTGCGTCAGGCAGGGCCATTCCAGCGCACGGGAGCCGATGGTCCACGTGGAGTCAGTGATCTGTTGGTCCGCTCTGCTTCCAAATGTCATGGCTGCCGTGCAGATTCGCTTGCGCTCGTTCAGGAGGCCCAGATCGGTTGGGTACGGTTTCTATTTCCTGCACCCAGCCACGGAGAGTGAATTAACATCATCATCTCCTACCAGCCAGTGCAACTCCGAGCACTTCAAGTCCAGACGACGATCCCTGCTGAGCTTGGGAAATCGTCCTCCTTAGAAGGTTAGTTCTTGACAGAAATCCACCCAGTCGTAATCTTCACCCAGCTCTCGCCTGTGCTCGAGCTTGCGCGGGTACGTGACAGCGCTTTTCTTCTGAAGCGCCTCAAACGCAAACGGGAGAAGCCTGTCTCGTTAGCGGTTTCGTAGCGGTTATTCCGAAACCCCATTGCAGCTTCCAGCCTCATACGACTATCCCGTGGTGGTGCCTCGGTTTCCCCTCGGGACCAGGCCCAGGACGGACGGCTTCGCGCAGGGCTCGGGACTGCCCGATCTGCTGGGTATGAAGCCCTTTCCCCTACGAGCCGTTTGTTCGGGGCAAATTCTGGCCAGGCGTCTTCCTGACGACATTCGTTTTAGCGGATCTTTTGCATCGGCTTCCTATTGCTTCAATACCTCATTTTGGCTCCTTATTCTCTCGTGTCTCTTGTCCAGCTGTGGCTTCTGGAGGCGTCCCGCCTCGTTATTTCACGGTCAGCTCGTGATGGCGGAAGACAGAGAAGGCGCCGAGGATAGCAGGCTGCTATTGCTCCCTGACGACCTCCTCAAAATCATTCTCGGCCTCGCGGATCACCCATCCGATCGCAGCAACGCCGCGCTCTCCTGCGCCCGCCTCCACCACCTCTCGCGGCGCACACCACATGCGCTCCGACTCGAGTTCCACTCCAGGTCAAGGGCTGCGAATCCGCGAGAATGGTTGAAAAAGTTCAAGGATTTTTCAGGGGTATTTACCCACGTGACGGATTTGACCGTGGAGATCACCAGCGGCCTTGGGGACCAGCTGATTACGGGGATCGCAGCGGGCTGCCCGAAACTGAAAAAACTGAAGCTGGACGTGTCGGCTTGGGATAGCTTCGACGTCAACGGTCCAGCGTGGCGAAATCTCGCGAACCGATGCCCGTGAGTTGACACTTTTGTGCTCCTTCTCCCCCTCAAAACCTTTTGCCCAATGATCATGCATCCATCCATCCGTCCGTCCGTACCCCCCTCCGTCCGTCCGTCCGTCCCACCCTCCGTCCGTCCGTCCGTCCTTCCGTCCGTCCGTCTCTATTTTCATGTATGACTTGACTTCTGACGAGACTTTACACGCCCTGAATGGAGCACCGAGCGCAAAGTTATGTGCATTCCGTCTCTTCCCTTTATCCCCTCCTCTCCCCTCCCCTCCCCCCTCACCCCTTCCCTCCGCATGCAGGCTCTTGGCTTCACTGGAGTTGAACTCGCCCTCTGTGCGCTCGTGTCTCTCTCACACACAGCAGCCGGCGCTCCCCCCAGTGCACCTATTCCCCTCACTGCAGTCCCTCTCTCTCCTCTACGTTCCCTCGGACTTACTCCCCATTCCCCGCTGCTCCTCCCCCACCTCCCTCACCCTCTGGGCACCTGAATCCTCCACTCTCTCCTCTCTTGTCTCCTCATCCTCCTCTTCCTCCCATGCTTCCTTCTCCTCCCTTGACTCCTCCACTACCTCCTCCCCCCTGGCGTCCTCCCTCCCACCCTCTCTCTTCACATCTCTCACATCTCTCACGATCCACTCTGCTGAACTGCAAGGCTTCCTCGCTTTCCTGCCCCTCTTCCATTCCCTCTCCTCCCTCTCCCTCCACTCCTGCACCATCGACCCATACGAACTCCGCTCCCTCTCACGCTCCCTCCACTCACTCACCCACCTCACCATCCACTCCTGCCCACTCGTCTCCTCCCAATCTCTCGCACCCATCTTCGCTCTCTCCTCCCTCTCCCTCCACGGAACAAATTACTGTCTGTGTGCCGCAGAGCGCTTTTGTTCTCTCCTCTCGCACTCCTCCTCCCAGCTCCACTCCCTCCACCTCGCCGGCTTCTCATCTTTCCGCCCGGGCTTGCTTGCAGCCTGCAGTGCCCTGCGGTCGCTCAGTCTGGAAGGGGTGGATCTTTCTTCAAACGCCCGATTGCCGCGTGCTGTAACATTGGACGGCCTTGTGGGTATGCTTGTGAGGGTGGAACGGAGAGGAGGGGCAGGAGGGGGGGCAGGAGGGGAGGCAGGAGGGGGGGCAGGAGGGGGGGCAGGAGGGGGTGCAGGAGGGGAGGGAGGAGGGAAGGCAGGAGGGGGGGCAGGAGGGAAGGATGGTGGAGCAGACATATCAGAGAGAGCTCATCCGGGTGCTTCTGCAGCAGCTGCAGAAGCACGGGTATCCTCAAGAGGGAGCGACAAGCAGTGGGGGAGGTACGTGGATATTCGCAGAGAGGCAGAGGCAGCGCAGGAAGATAAGCTTGCTGCGGCGATGAACGTTGTCCCCCTCCTGCAGGTAGCCCATCGAGCTTCCAGTACCGCCGATTCTGATGCGCTCTTGGCTGTGCGTGTTGAGGGTGAGGGCGCCGTGCCTTGGATCGTTGCCAGCCTCGGGAAGATCAGGTACGGGATTTCAGCGTGCCGGACCTTCTGTGCCGGGATACGTGAGGCCAATGGGGCGATCAAGTGGGAGGAGGCACTGATGCAGGCGTTTGCTGCTGCTGTTGCTGGTGGTGGTGGTGCTGCTGCTGCTGTTGCTGCTCCTCACCATGCAGCAGGGTTTTTCACTATGGAGTTGAATCCTGAAGAAGAGGAGGACAGGGATGGGGAGGAGACAGAAGCAGGAGATGGAAGCAGTGGCATGGATGACATGTTACGTCATGATGGCCTGCCTGAGAGTTTGCTAAGTGGGGTACGGTCTGATGTGGTGGAGACACGTGCTGAGGGGATTGAACGGCTGCTGGCGCTGATGGAGGAGCTGCGTGAACACACAGACGCCATGTCTGCGAGCTTCGATTCCATGCGCCCAGTGATGGAAGCAGTGCTAGTTGGAGGTGGGGCGGCAACACCAGGAGGAGGAGATGGAGCAGCAGGGGGTGGGGCAGCAGCAGGAGGTGGGGCAGCAGCAGCAGGAGGAGGAGGCGAAGCAGCAGCAGCTCATGGGGGGGCGGCAGTGCGTGAGGGAAGAGCAGCAGTGCCAGGAGTGAGAGGAGGGGCGGCGGAAGCATCGCAGCGGGTGGAAAGCACGCTGGAAGACAAAAGGCTGGTGGAGGGGGCAGCAGGGGATGCAAAACCAAGCAGCGGAAAGTCAAGCCTCGAGCATTCTGAAGGGAGCCAAGCAGCAGTCCCCGTGGACGTGTTATGCCCTTCTCTGGAGTCCCTGACCCTTCAGTCCCTCCGCTTCACTTCCCCGCCCCATGTCCCCTGGCTGCCTCCCTCCCTTTCTTCTGAGTCTCCCCGCATGTACCTCTCCTCTCCCGCCTCGCTACCATTCTCTTCATGTCACTCATTCTCCTCCCTCTCCATCCCGTCCTCTTCCCTCGCCTCCTCCTCTTCCCGTTCCTCTTCTACCCCATCCCCAAGCTGTCAGCCAATGTCGTTTGAGTCCCTTGCCCGGGCTGCAGCATTCAGGCACCTCAAGCTGCTCGCCCTGGTGTGCTGCGTGGGGTTGAAGGAGCAGGAATGGCTGGAACTATTCGGAGCGTGCTCCAATTTGGAGGAGCTAAGGGTGTTGGGGAATAACGAATTTTCAGATGCAGTGGTGGCAGGAAGCAGGCTGGGAACGCTCGCTAGTTTGACTCTGGTGGAGTGTGGTAAGATCACAGCAACTGGCATTGGAGGGGTTCTTGGAAGCTTCCCGAGATTGAAATACTTGAAGGTGGAAGCGGAAAAGGTTTCGGAAAGGGCTCGGAGAGAGTTGCTTCGTGCTGGTGTGGTTGTGAGGGGGGCGTGACATATGTGGTGTATGTGGTAGGTGCCAAGTGTTAAGGTTGCTTTTGGGCACAAGAATACCTTGCATTTTGTTCATTGTAAATATTTTTAAAAAATGTTTGGTTCAATGTAAAACCATGTACTGTACGCATTTGGAGACCTCAACCACTGCCCAAGAAAAGCTTCCCTTGAAATGCCTGGACCTGCTCTTCCTCAACCACAAGATTTGCCTTTAATTCACCGCTTCTCACCGCTCTAGAGCGCACAAGAACTCACTGAGCTTCAATCTAACCAAGTTCTGGGGCACGCCAATCAAGCGTCTCGAGAAGTCAAAAACCAAGTTCTAGGTCTAGTCTTGGGACCGTTGGACAGCACCCCTACCTCCCTCCCCAAGCAGCACCCCCCACCACCCAGCCAAACCGATTACGAGGGAGTAGAAAGCAGGGAGTGAGTAGGGAGTGTGTGAGTCACGCTGCCCAGGGTGAGTCACGCGGGCCCATTTCCATAAGCAACCTGATAGTTGACGTGGCGTCAGTCATCTGTCGTCCCTCTCGGCTCACTTCGTCATGGCTGTCGTGCGTTCTCGTCGCTCCTTCGCCTTGCCCTAGGAGGAACGATCAGGACGGTTCGCGTCCCGAAAGGCCAAAATTGATCTAAACCGTTCTCGATCTCTTCGCCGAACTTATGCCAGGATGCCAAGATTGAACCTGACGGAGAATCATAAATCACGCAACTGGATCCTCCTAGCAGCCCGGCCAGCCAGTCGGACGGGGAAAGAACTAAGTCAGGATAAGTCTTGATCATCTGATCTGAGGGTTCCTACTCCCTCTTGTTAATTCCAAGGTTGATGTCGCTTGGAGGACGTTTCATCTTTTGATCTTCACCCTCCTTGCAAGGCGCTACCTTCATTAGATTCGATTCCATTCGATTCCATTGGATTCGACTATTCACGCGTGCTCGCCGATACCAGAACGCTCATGTGACGGCGTGCTCTCTCTAAGCCACCTCGAGAAGCGTTTTCGCCGCGAAGAGAAGGCTATTTCGCCCAACGGCTTCGTAGCGGCCAATCACGGGCTCATCCGTGCCGTACCACGCTATGGCGGTGCCTCGAGTTTCCCCCGAGAGCAGACCCAGGACGGACGGATTCGCGCAAGGCTCGGACTGCCCTATCTGCTGGGTATGCCCTCCCTTTCCTCTAGCACACGTCAGCTTCTAGAAGGATCTGCTCTGGCCATTTGTCTTTCTGCGCCGTGCTGATCTTGATTCTCCAGGCCAATCATCTCTGCGCGTTTGACCGCCAGACATATCACTGGGCGAACACATCGTGTTCATGTACATTTGGCGGAATTATCCTTTATTCTTAATCATCGTCCTCTTTCTTGGAATTCAGGAAGCCTGAAATTACATCTGAGACAGTTAATTCTATCTTTCCACCACCCTCACCATTTTTGTCCCATCCGCTGCCATTCCTCATCCCCCTTACAGGAGGCCTACGATTCCAGTATAAGATCCCCGCACGTGCTGCTGTGCGGCCACACTTTCTGCAAGCACTGCGTGCTCATCCTCCCTATAGCCGTCTTCAATAAGCTGCCATCGCTGCAGATCCAGCTGCCATGGCTCGTGGATTGTCCGCTGTGCCACTGGGTGACTCCTAGGCTCGTCGTTGAGGGGAATCTGCAGTACCCTTTCAAGAACTTCTCCCTGGTGAGTCTCCACTGAACTGAACCTCTCCCTGGTAAGTCTTTGTTTAACTTTTCCCTGGTAAGTTCGGCTGCAGATCCAGCTGCCATGGCTCGTAGACTGCCCGCTGTGCCACTGGGTGACTCCCAGGCTCGTCGTGGAGGGAAATCTGCAGTACCCGTTAAAAAACTTCTCCCTCGTAAGCCTCTATTTGTCCCTCGCAAACTCAGCTGCCAGCTATCATTCTGCTGTTCTCTTCGTGGGACACATACAGGAAAAGGCTCCTTACGCTTCAGATCCAGCTGGAAATGTTTCCTGGTAGGAATTGGTTAAACTTCTCATATTCATTACTGTTTTCTCACATCTGTTTCTGTTCCCCGCATGTAACTTCCATTCCTCTCGAGCAGCTGTGGCTTCTAGAGGCTTCCAGGCTCGCTCTCCCTCGAGGCGTCAGCTCACCCACCTCTGCTGCCAGCGCCACCGCCAGCGTCAGACACTCTCCTGCGCGGTCTAACCTCCCAGACGGCCTAGAATCGCCGGATCCCTCGCCTCACGACGAACGCTGCAGCAGTGCCTCTGGTGCTCACATTGGCAGCAGCAGCCGCGGCGGTGCCGGCGGCAGCAGCAGGAGGAGAAGAAGCAGTGGGGATTACAGCACCAGTGCCAACAACAACAACAACAGCAGCAGCAGCACGAATGCGTTTCTGGAAGCTCAAGCACTGGGAGCCCAAGCCCTGGGCGCACAGGTGCTGGGAGGGCAGGCGTTGGGGTCTCAGTCCTCTGGCGGACAGACCCTCTGGTGGGTGCTGCCCCGCGTGCTGCTGGAGCAATGGCGCCCAGGCGGTTCCCCTGCAGCTGCAGCTGGTGCTGCCGCTGCTGCCGCCGCTGCTGTGGCTGTGCAGGCGTTGCAGCAGCATCAGCAGGGGCAGGAGCAGGGGCAGCAGGAATGGGTGGAAGGAGGACACATCCCCCACCACTACCTGTATCAGTTGCAACAGCAGCAGCAGGAGCAACAGCAGTGGCAGTGGCAGGGGCGGGGGCAAGGGCAGAGGCCAGGAGCAGGGTTTCACCACCTCCTGTATTCCAGTCGGCAGCAGCTGGCACTCTGGCTGCTGCAGCGGGCGATCCAATGGTTCCCGTTCATTCGCACGGGGATCAACGGTGCGGCGTTCTACCTGGGCCGTCTGCGGCAGCTGTGCACGCGGTTACCGTTTCTGGGAGTGCTGGCGGTGGTGAGCTTTGTGATTGTGCCCTGGTGCTCCCTTGCTCTGCTCTGCTACCTGGCAGTGTTTCTGTTTGTGGCCGTGCCTGCTGCCGTGTGCCTTGTGCTCTCCATTTACTGGTCCGAAACGCTTCTGAGGAGACTGACTGGCATGCCCTGAAGATTGGGAAATCGTGTACAGTGCATTTGTTGAATACAGTGGAGTAATTCTTGTGGTGGAAACAGAATAATGGTGCATGTCATCTGCTAATAATGCTGTTAATGGCTTCCTGCACGGTACCTGTTGCGTTGTTATGATGAGTCCTGAAATGAACAGTGCGATTTTGCTGTTGTATAAATTATACAGACTGCTACAACACTGTACCATGTAAGGCAAGAGGGTTGGGCTTGGCTCCAAAAAGAATACCATAATTTCATTTCTGTTTTGGGTACAAAATATCATAGTGCCCTGGTCGATATAGAAGCGTCATGGCAGGTGTAGCCCAAACGCTCTCCTCGGGCAGAAATTCGTGGAAATTCGCCTGCCCGGCACTGCAGTCAAGGTAAACGATCCGGATGGGTACGGCGAGGGCATCTGTGATGGCTGTGATGTGCACGTGATCGCTCTCCTCCCCCATTGCCTCCACTGCCTTGTGACAGAACTGGGGAGGGTACAAAAAAGGCATAGGAGGAAAAGCAGGCAGGGGCAATAAGGTAGGTCACAAGGATGGGTACAGAAAGACCAGCTGTGATGTGCGCGTGATCGCTCTCCTCCCCCCATGGGCTCCACTGCCTTGAGATAGAACTGGGGGAAGGAAGACGAGAGAAAAGGGAGGGAAAAGAGGGCATAAAGAGCGGATGAGAGTTGATCAAGTGAGAAATCAGGGAGTATGGCGGATGGGAAGCGGACGAAAGGAAGGACATGAAAGGAAGGAAGGACATGAAAGGAAGGGCACTGTTACCTGTTTGGCGGCCTCCTTTGGCGTGCCCATGCCAGCCATGGCATCTGGCAGGAAGGGATGGAAGAAGTCTGCCCGGTGCTGGATGTCAGCTGATGTGATGAAACGCAGAAACATGACCGCTGATGGGGGGAGGAGAGGGATGGGGGTGAGGCGGGGGGTAGGGGAGGAGCAGAGGGAATGAAGGAAGGAAATAAATATTTTTGCCCGGTGCTGGATGTCAGCTGATGTGATGAAACGCAGAAACATGACCGCTGGAGTGGAGCGGAGGGGAGAGGGGAGCCGGAGGGGGGGGCGGGGAGTGGGAGAGGGAAAGAGCAGGATTGTGGGGAGAGGCAGAGAGGGAGTGAAGAAGAAGAACGGAAGACGTCTGCTCAGTGTTGGATGTTAGCAGAGGTGACAAAGCATGGAAACATGACCGCTGGAGTGGTAATGGAGAGGTAGCACCAATAGCAGTGCTGGTCAAATTACACAGTTAGGATTCAAGAGCAGTATTCAGTGACTCACCATAGTTGGAGCAGTCTGGGTCTTGACAGCGCTTCAACAGCCCATCCACCCTGCCATTCACACATGAACCCAATCTTTAGTCGCGTGTCTTGTTGAAGCACCTCTAAAACATTTATTTGAAAGCACCTCATAAATCTATATTTGAAGCACCTCAAAAACAGCATGACCACAGAACATAAGACACACTCCACGCGTTTTAAGTTAAACCACAAGACCACAAGCTCATACATCCATGAAAGATAAGCAGAAAATACTAAAAACGTGTTTTTTACACACTTTCGAAAATCAGCGCGCATATCCATGCATGTTCAAGCAGACAAGACGGTAACCTTAACATGTACGCACAGGCAGGCCAAGGCTCCATTGAAATATAAATACAACAAAGATATGCGTAAAAATCAGCGGACAAATCAGCAGCGGCAGCAACTACAGCAGCAGCAGCAGCAGCAGCAGCAGCAGCAGCAGCAGCACTCACTTGATCTTCTCTGCTGCAGTTGACGGGTCCACGGCATCTAGAAGCTCTCGATACTCCTGCACTCATGCATGCAAGCGAGACATGAAGACACGAGGACACGGATACATGAAGACTCCGTTCAACAGGGTTTTCTTGCAAATTCTCAATAATACCCTGTTACTTGCAGGAACGGTGAGTGACTAGCCATAAGCAACGAAGGAGACTGCGAGGCAAGCAAGGTCAATTTGTCAAGCGGCTGTACCCAAGGTCATTTATTCAGGAGCCTAAAGAGCAACAACCACACAAGAACAGCAACCACGGCACACCACCAACTCACAGCAGCAAAGTCTTCCCATGTGAACTCGGTATACCCGAGGTCTCTCAGCCTCTGCTCGCTGCGTGCCACTCGCTCCCTCACTTGCTCGCACTCCTCCTTGCTGCCGCCTTGTAACAGGTGCTCCTGTAACGAATGTTAGTGGTCCAGGGCAGATGGTTGGCTGGACGATTGGGGCCTTGTAAAGCATGGCACCCACTTTTGATCACTGTTTAAGCAACTTCTTGAACAAGGTGTACCGTGGTTTCTAGATAATGACACTATTTAGCGAGGTGACATTTGAGTTGACTCAAAAGTGTATCTATAATAGTCTGTTCTCACCAGGAGAGCAAAGAGGAAGCAGCGGAAGAAGCAGTTTCCATCTCCTCGTGTCCTCCTGATGGCCTCGTACTCTGCTGCGAGGTGCTGCAAGAGGGGGGGTGAAGGGCGGTGAACGGGAGCGAAGAGGGGTGAACGGGGTTGAGGGGGGATGAAGAGGGGTGAAGTGGGATGAACAGGGGTGAACGGAGCAGATAGGTCAAGGAAGGAAAGCCCGCTTTCTGTCTTTTACTCCACTGTTCCTACCCCTCTAATCGCGCCTTCCCCCCCCCGTTTTCAACCCATCCCCGCGTCTCTTCACCACATCCCCTCACCCGTGTGCCTGATGCCCCTTCCCTCATTCCACTCACCTCGATCTTGTCTTGGAACGTGCTGCTTCCCGCTGCGTATTCCGACGCCAATGCCGACAACGGCTCCTGCGGGGGATCGCACGGGTTGACGCAACTCCGGAATTTGAATCTTGAGGACACGTCGACTCAACGGTCACCTCGACTCAAAACGGTTGAAGATTTTCGAGAGTTGACACGCACGAAATAGCGGAAGACCTGTTCGAAAATGGTCACAAAGATCAACTAATGATCCCGCACGCTTCTACAACTACCCACCCTTCCTCAATTACCCACCCTTCTACAATCACCAACCTTCTCCCCGACAAGCGGGTACCGCTGAGCTTCCTGTTCCCTCATCGCATTCTGCTGCGCTAAAATCGCCTCGTCCGACGGTCGATCGTCGCCTTGCGACGGCGGATCGTCGCCTTGCGACTCCATGCGACAAAATCTGTGAGGCTGCGGTTCCCTGAAGAACCTCCCACTACTCTCCTAGCGACTGAGAGCTACAAATGTGACCGTTGGACTGAGAACCGCGGGGGAATCTGAAACCCTACTGCGCAAGACGGCAAACCAGGTGGGAGGAATTCCGAGAAACAATGGGAAGGAGTGCAAAATGCTTTGACATTGGAAGTTCCGCTAACTGTTACTGCATCAAACAATGGGAGGCTTTTATGGGAGGCTTTTGTTCAACTTGTAAGCCTTTTCTTGAAGTGTTATTAGCACAAGAGAGTTATCACGAGCTACAATATAGGACAAACAATTCAGCACCACCATGGCAGAGTGAAACGAAACAGGGTCGATCGAGACAGTGCAGTCAACGCTCATACCGTCCTGTGAACCCATATTCCAAATGCCGACCCAACCCAAGCACCACCCATGGTAGACCTTTCGAGCCAACTCAAAAGTAGACGCATCAACCAAGTCAATACCCAAGTCCTCTTGTGGACCCATATGCCCCCTCAGCACCAGCACCACCCCCTGCAGAGCTGGAAGGGTATAAGAGACGAGCCGATACTTGCAGCACCTCAGAACACTGGTGGGACGGGGTCGGGTCAACCCAGTCAATACCCGTACCCTCCTGTGGATCCATATCCTCCCCCGGTCCCAGCACCACCCCCAGCAGAGCTGGGAGGGTAAAGAGACGAGCCATAGCCGGACAGGTCTGTCGGTGCCGAGCCATACGCCGGAGCTGGCGCTGCAGCAGACCCGTACGCCGAAGCTGGTGGTGCAGGCGCAGGCGCAGGTTCGGCATAGCCTGTGTGTGAATTCATGAAACCCTGAGGGGAGAGGAGTGCGGAATGGAAGGGAAGGAGTAGAAAATCAGCACGACACCCACAGACCACAGACCTCCGCAGCCCACCTGTTTACGAATTACAGCAACGGCACCCACAGACCACAGTCCCCTGTCATGTCTTCCAGTCATAAACTGCTGCATACTTTGATTCCATTTTGCGTAGAAACTCACATTCTCATTATTTGCCACACCCTCTTTACTCCACACCCTAAACTTACAAAGCCAGTACCCACGCACCTCAATAAGCTGCTGTGCCGTCTGCACCTGCGTGGCACTGCCCCGCACCTCCACCGTCATCTCCGGCTGCCCTCCACTGTCCCTCAGCAAATCAACTCTTCCCCACGCACCTCAATCAGTTGCTGTGCCGTCTGGACCTGCGTGGCACTGCCCCGCACCTCCACTGTCATCTCCGGCTGCCCGCCCGCCCCCCGGCTCTCCTGGATGGTCACCGCGGCTCCGCTGGTGCGGCGCAGGAAGACAATGTTGGTGCCGTTGGGACCGATGATGGCGTCGACGTATGACAGAGGGATCTGCATCGTGGCACTGACCTGGAGTGGGGGATGGGGTGGAAGGGGAGTATGGGTGCGAGTGTCAGGATGGGCCAACACCCCCGCTGGTGCGGCGCAGGAAGACGATGTTGGTGCCGTTGGGGCCGATGATGGCGTCGACGTATGACAGAGGGATCTGCATGGTGGCACTGACCTGGAGAGAACAAAGATGGGCGAAATGCAAGAAGGCGTGGGTGGGATGGAAAAAAAAGGGGGGTGGAAGGTGGTGGTGTAAGAATCGGGTAACACCCCTGCTGGTGCGGCGCAGGCAGGAAGACAATGTTGGTGCCGTTGAGACCGATGATGGCGTCGACGTAGGAGAGAGGGATCTGCATGGTTGCGCTGACCTGCATAGCACAAAGTCAGAATGCAAGTGGGAGAGGTTGGAGAGGAGAGTCGGGATGGGCCAACACCCCCGCTGGTGCGGCGCAGGAAGACGATGTTGGTGCCGTTGGGGCCGATGATGGCGTCGACGTATGACAGAGGGATCTGCATGGTTGCGCTGACCTGGAGTGGGGATGGGATGACAGGGGGGTATGGGTGTGGTTGTCAGAATGGGACGGTGTTGGTGCCATTGGGACTGATGATGGCGTCGACGTAAGACAGAGGGATCTGCATGGTTGCGCTCACCTGCCAAGCACAGAGATGGAAAGCAAGTGGGATGGACGGGAGGGAGAGTGGAAGGGGAAAAAGGGGGGAGGGAGAGGGGGGAGTGTCAGGATCGGGCAACACCACGTAGGAGAGAGGGAGGTGGTGCGGCGCAGGAAGGCAATGTTGGTGCCGTTGGGGCCGATGATTGCGTCGACGTAGGAGAGAGGGATCTGCATGGTTGCACTCACCTGGAGGGATAAAGATGGGCGGAATGCAAGTCGGAGTGGGTGGGTGGGATGGACGGGAAAGGGTGTTGGGGTGTCAGGATGTGGCAATGCTGCCGCTGGTGCGGCGCAGGAAGACAATGTTGGTGCCGTTGATGGCATCCACGTATGACAGAGGGATCTGCATTGTGGCACCCACCCACCTGACGTGGGGGATTGAGTGAGTGCCCATACGCTCACCTGCGTGACGACAGGCGAGACAGTGTTGGTCATAGCGGCAGCGGCAGCAGCAGCAGGCGTCTCCCTTCCATACTTAGACAGAGCTGCCCTCAACTGCCCACTCGCATCCATTCCCCCTCCCCCTGGCCCCGCTGCCGCCCCCCCTGCTCCCCCCATCCCCCCTGCGCCCCCATATCCCCCTCCTGCCTGCGCCCCCTGTTGCTGCTGCTGCTGCTGGTACGGCTGTTGCTGGTATGGTGGCGGCGGCTGCTGCTGCTGCTGCTGGGGCGGCGGCTGGCTGATTTGCTGGCTGTAGCCCAAGCCTCCTCCCGAACCTGCTCCCATGCCTCCCATGGCTGTGCCGTACCTGCTTGGGGAGCGGACAGACACACACAGAGGGGGTAAGAGAAGGGAAAAGAAGGGGGGGAGACAGACCGTAAGCAAGGAAACACGAATGGGTAATACACTTACCCTAGAAACAAAGTTATTAGACAAACAAACAAACAAAATAATAAAAATAAAAATAATAATAATAATAATAATAATAATACTAATAATAATAATAATAATAATAATAATAAAATCTGCACAGAATGCTAGCAAGCACCTCCCATGCTCCTCACTCAACTAGGGCAGCAACGGTACTACCCTAACCTTCCCCACCCTAACACCACCACCCCCCAAACTGTTTCGCACCCGTCAGAAGCATCCCCCGTGCTCCTCAGGGAAGACTTTTGAGGCGCCTCAAAAGTCATACCCCGTACTCCTCAGGGAAGAGAGGGCGCCATAGGAGTCAGGCGCACCGCAGCCTAGGGAGGGAGTTTTTTTTCTAGGCGCCTCAAAAACGTCAGAAGCATCCCCTATGCTCCTCCGGAAGAGAGGGCGCCATAGGAGTCAGGCGCAGCGCAGCCTAGGGAGGGAGGGAGGGAGGTGGAAGCGAGCCTCTCGCCCGACCCTATAAAATGCAATCCCCTATACCTATCCATCACCCTCACGTATTCCTCCCAACCGATTCGCACCTGTCAGGACCGCCCATGCTTCCCAGGGAAGAGAGGGAGCCATAGGGGTCAGGCGCAGCAGAGGGGGGGAGGTCGAAGCGGGAGCGGTGGGGGGGAGAGTGCATCCCCCCCGGAGGAGGGTTCCCCCACCCGCCTCCGCGGCCAGAAGGGGAAGAGTAGGGCGCACCCCTGGGGTCCATAGGGGGAGGGAAGGAGCGCTGGGGTGGGGGAGGCAGGGGGAAGAAGGGGGGAATGCACGGGGGAAGGAGGGGGAATGTGAGGCTAACGGGGAAGAGTAGGTCGCAGCCCTGGGGTCCATGGGGGTGGGGAAAGGGGCGCTGGGGCGGGGGATGCAGGGTAATGGGGGGAGAAAGGTGGGGGGAAAGAGGAGGGGGATGTGTGAGGCAGAGTGGGGTACATGGGGGGAAAGGGGCGCTGGCCCGCCAGGGGAGGAGAGAGAGGGGACGGAAAGTGAGGAGGCTTTGAGAAAAGGGAGTGGTGTGGTGTGGGGCGGGAAAAGGAGGGAAAATAGGCGACAAATTGTTGAAAGAAGGGCAGCAGGCAGAAGGGGAGAAACGAGGGAAAACGTGAAGGAACGAGCGAGGGATGATGGTGTGAATGTGGGTGGGAAGTGGGTGGAGTGGGGAGTAGTGAGGGGGATGGTGAATGTGGCAGCGGGATGAAGACTGACACATAAAGAGGCATATGCATTGCTCAAAGAATGGCAGCAGCACGGAGTGGTCTCAGAGGAAGCGATTTTCCTCGTAATGTAATCTTAAAGGAGATGAGAGCATGGGCGGATGGGTGGATTGGTGCACGGGTGCATGTGGGCACATACGCATTGCTCAAAGAGCGGCAGCACGGAGTGGTCACAGAGGAAGGGAGTTTTGAGGCGTCTCATCTAAAAAAGATGAGTGCATGGGTGCATGGGTGGATGGATGCATGAGTGCATGTTTGCATGGGTGCATGGAGGGACGTACGCATTGCTCAAAGAGAGGCAGCACGGAGTGGTCACAGAGGAAGCGCCTGAGATGCAGAGTGACGCCCTTGACTGCCTCGTGCACACTCGCATACTCCCCCGTCACCTCCACCACCCTATCGTCCTCCAATGCACATGGCGGCACGTCCTCTGGTGAGTGGGTGCGAGGGTGGAGAGAAACAAACAGGGCAGGATTGCTTCCATGATGTGCACACACGCATACTCGCCTCGCCCCTCACCTCACCTCCACCACCCGATCATCCTCAAGGGCACACGGGGGCACGTCCTTTGTTCAGAAAGAGCAAGGAGAACCACTCGCATGGGAAATGATCCACACTCGAATACTTCCAGAAGAACCACACGGAAACGTAATGGGAAATGATTTGATCGAATGGGAAATGATTTGATTTGATCGAATGGCGGCGTCATGCACTGCACACTCGCATACTTCCAGAAGAAAAACAAGGGGCCGAACGAACGACAATGTTCAGCCAAACAAAACCCGTGGGTTTTGCATGTCAACCTACACGCACATACCAAGAGAGAGGATCCTGATGTGCGCCCCCGTGCTGTCCTGCAGCGCTTTAATCGTCTGCCCCTGCCGGCCAATCAAGCTCCCAGCCTGTGTGGCCGGCACCAGCAGGCACGTTGCCACCTGCCCCCGGAAGGACTCCCCTGGCAGGATCCTGATAAGCGCGCCCGTGCTATCCTGCAGGGCTTTACTGGTCTGCCCCTGCCGCCCAATGAGACTGCCAGCCTGTGTGGCCGGCACCAGCAGGCGCGTTGCCACCTGCCCCCCGAACCCCTCTCGCGGCTGAAACATCCTGTGCTACCACCGCAGCCAGTGGTACAACCCCACCCCACACACATGCACATACCGAGAGACAGGATCCTGATGTGCGCCCCTGTGCTGTCCTGCAGCGCTTTGATGGTCTGCCCCTGCCGGCCAATCAAGCTCCCAGCCTGCGTGGCAGGCACGAGCAGGCGAGTGGCCACCTGCCCCCGGAACCCCTCTCCCGGCTGAGACGCCTCGATCTCGTCCTCTGATACGCCCTCCACGATCCGACGGTGCACACGCATCATTGCCACCACGGCTGGCGGGAGCTCTAAATCAGGGTCCTCTCTTCCTGAAACCAGCACCTGGGGTTGAAAGGCAGGGTGAATGAAGGAGGTGGGGGAGGAAATAGGAAGAGGTGGTTTGTTTGTCCTCTGAACACGCGCCCTTGACAATCCGACGGTGCACACGCAGCATCGCTAAGACGGCTGGGGGAAGTCCTGAGTCAGGGTCCTCTCTGCCCGATACCAGCACCTGAGGAGGCCGTTGGGCGGGGTGAGTGAGGCAGGGGGAATTGAGGTGGAGTGAGTGAGGGTCATGAGGGAGCAAGCTCAAATCCCTCACTGGGGTGAGGGTCATGAGGGAGCAAGCTCAAATCCCTCACTGGGGTGAGGGTCATTGGGGCAGAGGATTGACTTGTCCAAGCTGCCGCAATGCAAATCATTTTGTTTGAGGTTGATTTTGAGAATTCTCAAAATCAACCTCAAACAAAAAGGTGAGGGTCATTGCGGCAGAGGATCTACTTGTCCAAGCTGCCACAATGCAAATCAATACAATCAATACAATCCCAAACGCAAAACCTCATGCAATGCAATGCTGGTTTTTGAGAATTCTCGAAAACCAGCATGAGGGAGGGAGAGAGGGCAGAGGATCGACTCGACTTGTCCAAGCCAAGCTGCCGCAACGCTCTGCAATGCAATCATCAACACATTCCCAAACGCGAAACCTCATGCAATGCCTAACCCTCCCTTCAATTCAAGCCATGAAAAAGCGATCCATACCATACCATACAGCCATCACATCCAATCCAACGTGATCCAGCGCCTTTCAAGGCCCAACCCAAGCCCAGACTCTTGTAACCAGCTTACCACACAGTTGTCAGTGAGTCGATTTTTGAGTCGACTCAAAAACCAGACTCTTGTAACCAGCTTACCACACAGTTGTCAGTGCCCGCCCGGAGTCGATGTGACTTTGTTAGTCGACTTAAAATTTCGATCCTTAGCACCCTACGAGCCCCCCAACCACGGACGAGCTATAAGACTCTTACCACGCGGTCGTCAGTGCCCGGAGCGCCCTCCACGATTTTAACGCGCGCCTTGGTCTCGTCGCAGATCTTCTTCACATACTCGCCGCGCCGCCCTATGATGCTCCCCACCTTCCCCATCGGCACCACGAACCGGAACACGTTATCCCCCGGCCACCCCGGCCAACGCTTCTGCTCCCCGCTTCCCCCTCCCCTCTCTCCGCCTGGACCACCTCCGCGCTCCCCGCGCTCCCCCCGCTCCCCACCCCGCGCGGAGTCGCCCGGTTCCCCGCCGTACATCTCCCCCGCGGAGCGCTTCTGCCTGTGTTCCCCGTGCTCCCCGCGCGTATCCCCGCGCATGTCTCCCCCGTCCCCGCCGATGCCAAGCGCGCCGAGCCCCGTGGAGCGCGGCGCAGAATCCGGCGGGTATCCTCCGCCGGAAGGCGGGTAACCCTCATTGGACGGCGGAGGATAGGGGGGAAGCGCGGGGGTTGGTCCGCCATGGGGGGGAGGCCCGCTGGGGGGGCCTCCGCCAGGCGGTGCGCCAGTTGCGCCGATGGTAGGTTGGCCCATAGAGAAACTAATGTTGGGAAGAACCATCTTTATTCCCGCGTCGTCGGGAGCAGCGTCAGCGCCGGAAGCGGCGGATCCGTCGGGTGCTGTACCGTTAGTGGGGGGAAGCGGGGGACCCTGACCTTGAGCTTGATTGTCCATGGCGTCGGTAATGTGTGCGAGGAAGAGATTATAGAATGGGAGCGCAGCGCCTTAGCATATAAAGGAAACGTTCTACTACTGACCGTTATGTGGCTCAGTGCGGAAAATGTCAGTTTCGGGGAGAAATAAGTTCCTCACCACAAGACAGCCCTTAGAACCGTTACTGGAGCTTTATAGATTGGCTGATTCGTACAGATCATACAATTTTCAAATTTTGCAATGGTGTTTGCAATTTCAAAGTTAATGCGAAACAATTTAACATGTGTGATAAATAGGCTGGAGAAATCAGCATGACCCAAAACCAATTTGTGTCAGGAAATCCAACAGAGGGTTTGAAACTCAAATGATGTAAAACATTATTTACATTTATATACAACATTATTTACAAGTATAGGCATACACCATTACATGTATTCACATATGGTATCATTGTTCCCAAACATAGCCTACCATGTGTCACCGACCCCTCACAATCACACCAGCACGAAGCAACTCCTCCCGCGCCCTTCCCGAAACCTTCCCCACTTCCACCTCCATGTACCGCAATTTAGGGAAGCTTCCAAGGACCCCTCCAATCCCTGCCGCTGTAATCTTTTCACACATGATTGCCTTCAAATTCTTCAGCGTTCCAAGTCTGCTTCCCGCCACCACTACATCTGAAAAGGTGTCATTTTGTTCCACCGTTAGTTCCTCCAACCTGACACAAACAGCAAGTAGTTGGAGCCACTCCTCTTCCTCCAACCCCGAGCAGCACAGCAGGACAAGCCGCTTCAGCTGTCCAAAAACAGCAACTCGAGCAATGGACTGAAAAGACGTTGGCTGGGTGCTTGAGCTTGGGGCAGAAGAGGGGGAGAGGAAGCAGGAGGAGGAAGATGAGTGGCAAGGAGGAGGTGGGGAGGAGAGATACATGCGAGGAGACGTAGAGGGAAGGGTTGGAGGCAGCCATGAGGTGTGGGGAGTGGTAGAGAAAGAAAGCCCTTCAAGGGTTAAGGAATCCAGGCGAGGGCAGAATACTTGCACAGGGACTGCTGACTGACACCATTCATTATGTTCGCCTGATGCCTTTCGGCTGCTTAGTTGTACATCATTTGGTGCCGCCTCTCTCGGTGCCACCTCCCCAGGTGCCATCTCCCCTGGTGCAACCTCCCCAGGCGCCACCTCCCCTGGTGCAACCTCCCCAGGCGCCACCTCCCCAGGTGCAACCTCCCCTGGTGCCAACTCCTCTGGCCCTTCGTCTTCGTGTGTGCTTTCCACCCGTTGTGGTGCCAAGATTTCCCTTTTCACTCCATGCCCTGCTGTTCTTCCTTCTCCTGTTGCGGCTGCCACATGCGCTGCTGCTGCTTCATCCCCTCCAGCTGCTGCTGCTGCTGCTGCTGGAGCTGCTGATACTGCTGCTTCTGCTGCAGTTGCTGCTGCTGCTACTACTTCTGCAACTGCTGCTGCTTCTGATGCTGCGGCTGCTGCTGCTGCTGCTGCTACGGTTGCTACTAACCTAGCTCTTCCTCCTCTTCGTGCCACTACTGTTGCTCCAGCAACTCTTGTTATCCCCGCTGCTGCTCCAACTCCTCCTGCTGCTACCGCACCCATCATTAGTCGCAAGAGGGTGGCTCTCAGAGTAGTGCCGGGTTGGTGCAAGGAACGAAAGATATCATGCACGGCTAAACCTTGTTCCCGCAGCTCGCCCGCCAGTGCCCGCAGCATGCGCACTACATCTTCACGTGCCTCCGCCGCACCGGACCGCACTCGACCCAGCACACTCTCAGGCGAGAAATAATTAAACAGAATGACATCCATGCCCCTAATACTATCCCCGTCCTCCTCCCCATCCATGTCCTCTTCTCCAGAATTTAGCTCTGTAGAAAAGAACCCTGTGGCCTGCCCAGCAGTAATTGCTCTTCTGGATTCACTGGCAGCAGCTGTCTTGGACCCAGCAAAAGCAGCAGCAGAAGCAGCAGAAGAAGCAGCAGCAGCAGCAGCAGCAGCAGCAGGATCAGCAGAAGCAGCAACGAACGCCCTCATCAGCTTCTCCACCCACTCAACAGCCGCATTGGACTCGCGAACCGCCCTGCGAAATGACCGGCACGCCAAAATCCCGAACCTGATCTTCCCGAGGATGACAGCGATGTGAGACTCGAAGCTCTCTCCCTCTACACGCGCCGCCGCCGAGAGGGCTGCAGGACAGGCGGCCTTTGTAGCTTCGTTGGCAGCTTTGAAAAGGAAGATTAAGCCGTTCGCTGCCGCAAGCTTGTCTGCCTCAGCCGCTGCTGCTTCTGTGCGAAAATCTACGTATCTCCAGCAATAGTTGTTGCTCCCGCTACCCGTTCCTGCTGTCATTGCTACCCGTGCTATTCCTGCAGCAGCTGCTGCTGCGGCTGCAAAAACACCTGTATTTCCCTCCTCACATCCTTCTTCTCCACCCCCTCCTCCAGCCTCCCCTCTTGCCCGCCTTCCCGCACACCCCACTTGCTCCACCCGCACCAGCATACTCACAAGGCCGTCCAGAGACACTCCCCTCGGCAATCGCATTTTAAGACAATCGACAGCCCCGACCACACTCAGTGAGCGCAGGGCACTGCAGTCTGCAAGCAAGCCCGGGCGGAGAGATGGGAAGCCGGCGAGGTGGAGGGAGTGGAGCTGGGAGGAGCAGCGAGCGAGCAGGGAGCGGAATCCCTGTGCGGCGAACAGACAGTAATTCGTTCCGTGCAGGGAGAGGGAGGAGAGAGCTGGGTTGGCTTGGAGGGTGGGGATGAGGGAGTAGGAGGAGACGAACGGGCAGGAGTGGATTGCTATGTGAGTGCGTTTGTAGAGGGAACGTGATAGGGAGCGGAGCTCATAACGGTCGATAGAGCAGGAGTGGAGGGAGAGGGAGGAGAGGGAGGGAAAGAAGGTTAGGGGTGCGAAGGAGCATGACAACTGGGCGGAGTAAATGGTGAGGGACGTGAGAGACGTGCGGAGAGAGGATGGGCGGGAGGAAGCAACGGAGGAGGAGGAAGCACAGGAGGAGGGGGAGAAGGCAAGGGAGGAGAGGGAGGAGGATTCAGGGCCCCAGAGGGTGAGGGAGGTGAGGGAGGAGCAGCGGGGAATGGAGAGGTAGTCTGAGGGAACGTAGAGGAGAGAGAGGGACTGCAGTGAGGGGAGGAGGTGCACGGGGGGAAGAGGCGGCTGCTGTGTGTGAGGGGAACGTGAGCGCGCAGAAGGGGAGTTTAGCTCCAATGAAGCCAAGAGCCTGCATGCAGAGGGAAGGGGCGAGAGGGGAGGGGAGGGGAGGGGAGGGGAGGGGAGGGGAGGGGAGGGGAGGCAGGAGAGAGAAGGAGATTGCAGCGCGAGGAGGTAGTGCACGGGGGGAGAGGGAGCTGAGATACTTTGGGTAACGGACGAACGCACGCAGCGCAAGATTAGCTTTATCAACGTCACGAGCCTGCACGAGGGAGGGGCGAGTGGGGAGGGGAGCGGGGCGAAGAGGAAGGGGTGAGGAGGGAGAAAAGGAGGATGCGAGAGGCATGTGGTCGAGGTCTGCGAGGAGAGGGCGCCGAAACATGCAAGATAGAAACGGATGCGGAGGGCGGAGGGGGTGGGGAAGGGGAATGGGGAAAAGGGTGGGGGAGAAAGAGGGAGGTGGGGGAGGGGCTTGGGGAGGGGCTTGGGGGGAGGGGGGGAAGGGGGGAGGTCATTGTAGGGACACCTCGCGGAGTGCAAAGGCTCGTCGAACAGATTTGTTATTAAGGAACGGATGGACGGACGGAGGGGCGGAGGGAGGGACGGAGGGACGGACGGAGGGACGGACGGAGGGACGGACGGAGGGAGGGACGGAGGGAGGGACGGAGGGAGGGACGGACGGACGGAGGAACGGACGGACGGAGGGACGGACGGAGGGACGGACGGACGGAGGGACGGACGGAGGGACGGACGGAGGGACGGACGGACGGAGGGACGGACGGAGGGACGGACGGAGGGACGGATGGTGACGATGCTGGATTGGGCAAAAGGTTCCGAGGGAGAGAAGATGAATGGAACCTTCGACTCACGGGCATCGGTTCGCGAGATTTCGCCACGCTGGACCGTTGACGTCGAAGATATCCCAAGCCGACACCTCCAGCTTCAGTTGTTCCAGTTTCGGGCAGCCCGCTGCGATCCCCGCAATCACCTGGTCCCCGAGAACACTGGTGATCTCCACGGTCAGATCCGTCACGTGGGTAAATACCCCTGAGAAATCCTCGAACTTTTTCAGCCATTCTTGCGGATTCGCAGCCCTTGACCTGGAGTGGAACTCAAGTCGGAGCGCGTGCGGCGTGCGCCGCGAGAGGTGGCGGAGGCGGGAGCAGGAGAGGGCGACGTTGCTGCGATCGGATGGGTGATCCGCGAGGCCGAGAATGATCTTGAGGAGCTCGTCGGGGAGAGATAGCAGCCTGCTATCGTCGGCGCCTTCTCTGTGTTCCGCCATCACAAGCTGACCACGAAAAAGCGAGTCCGGAAGCCTCCAGAAGCTACAGCTGGATAAGGAAAAACGAGAGATTAAAGGAGCCAAATGAGGACCAGAAGCAATAGGAAGCCGATGCAAAAGATCTGCTAAAAGGAATATCGTCGGGAAGACGCCTGGCAAGATTTTGCTGAGAACAGGCGTTTCTTAGAAGAAAGGGTTCATACTTAGCAGATCGGGCAGTTCGAGGCTTGCGGGAAGCCGAAGCCGTCCGTCCTTGGCCTGATGTCAGGGCGAAACTCGACGCACCACCACGGGAAAGCGCTTATGAGGCTGGAAGCTGTTATGATGGGGTTCCGGAATAACCGCTTCGAAGAAAAGCGTTTAAGGGGCTTCAGAAGAAAAGCGCACGTACACCTGCAGGTTCGCGCACACGTGAGAGTGAAGGCTACGACTCAGACGTGAGGATGGGATCGAACGAACGAGATTTCTGTCAAAACGAACTAACCTTCGAGGGAGGACGGCGATCAGCAGGATGATTCTTCTTCTTGTCTTGTGTTCGAAGTCGGGATGACTGCTAGGAGATGATGTTGTTGCTTGATCCTCCGTGGTTGGATCCAGGAGGTAGAAACCGTACCCAACCGATGGGCCTCCTGAACGAGCGGAAGCGAAGCTGCACGACAGCCATGACGGAATCAATGCGGAGCAACAGATGACTGTTTCCACGTCAACCATCAGCTCGCGTGCGCTGGAATGGCCCTGCCTGACGCACTCACTCTCCCTCTCCACAAACTCACGGAAAAACTTTAGTGGCTGCATGGTGAGGGAAGGGGAGTTCTCGAGGTTCTCTGCTTCGGGCTCTGGGACGGACGACGTTCCCAAGAGTCAAGAGTTCCGTGTGTATTTTGGCTTTTGAGGTGACTGAAAACTGGATGGTCGGGGAGTCGAGGGGGAGGGGGGGACTCAGGGGACGGAGGATAGCGCGGCTGCTGCTGAGGGAGGCAGGGACAGCCAGAAAACATCCCCTAACGCGTACGTCCGAGGGGTGTCATGCTTCATCTAATTTTGTTTTCGAGTTCAAGCCGAGAAATCACTAAGTTCTTTGACTAGAGTATACCTCTAAATGGTCATTTGAGGGCTCTGTTTGAAGGGTTGGGGCAATTGTACTTAACTTCACCAATATTTAAAATTATAATTCCTCAGAATAACTTTTCTTTATGCATCTTTGTGTAGACAAGTTTTTTTGCTTGCCTCCAACTGAACGAATATAATATATCTTCCAGATCCACATTTGCATCAACATTTGTTCTCGAGGCAGCATCTCACACACACCTCACAACCACACCAGCGCGAAGCAGCTCCCTCCTAGCCCTTACCTGAACTTTCCCAACTTCCACCTTCAAATACCGCAACCTGGGAAAGCTTCCAAGAACCTCTCCAATGCCTGCTGCAGTGATCTTAGGACACCCGAGCACAGTCAAACTAGTGAGCATACTCAGTCTGCTTCCCGCCATTACTGCATCTGAAAACTTGTCGTTTTGCTGCACCTTTAGCTCCTCCAACTTAACACGAGCAGTGAGTAGTTTCAGCCATTCCTGCTCCTCCAACCCTAGATAGCACACCAAGGAGAGGCGCTTCAGCTGTCCAAAAACAGCCGCTCGAGCAATGGAGTGAAAGGACATTGCCTGAATGCTTGGGCTTCGGGCAGCGGAGTCAGAGGAAGGGGAGAGGCAAGAGGAGTTGGAGGAGGACGATGTGTGGAAAGAGGAAGGCGGGGGGGAGGAGAGATACATGAGAGGAGGCGCAGAGGGAAGGGTTGGTGGCAGCCAGGTGTGGGGAGTGGTGGAGAAGTAGAGCACTTCGAGGGATAAGGACTCCAGGCGAGGGCAGAACACTTGCACAGGGACTGCTGACTGGCACCCTTCAGAGCGCTTGCTTGTTGACCTTCTGCTGCCTGACTGCTTTCCATCCCCTGGTGGTGCTGCCTCCCCTGGTGATGCCTCCCCTGGTGCTGCCTCCACTGCTGCTGCCTCCCCTGGTGCTGCCTCCCCTGGTGCTGCTGCCTCCCCTAGTGCTGCTGCCTCCCCTGGTGCTGCCTCCACTGTTCCTGCTGCTGCATCTCCCGCTGCTGCTCCTGCTGCTGCATCTCCCGCTGCTGCTCCTGCTGCTGCTGCATCCGCCACTGGTGGCGCCAGCGTGGCTCTCGGAGCTCTGTTGAGTTGGCGCAAGGACTGGAAACTGGCGGACATGGCAGCAAACTGCTCCTCCAGTTCCTCCAGAAGCTCCCGCTGCCTACCCAATCCCTCTTCACGTGTCTCCACCGCACTGGACCACACCCCACCCAGCACACCCTCAGGCAGGCCATCATCAGGCAGCATGCCATCCATGCCCCTGATGTCATCTCCTTCTTCCGCCTCCCCATCCCCGTCCTCTTCTCCACCATT
This sequence comes from Closterium sp. Naga37s-1, assembly GCA_947471745.1. NCBI lineage: Eukaryota > Viridiplantae > Streptophyta > Zygnematophyceae > Desmidiales > Closteriaceae > Closterium > Closterium sp. Naga37s-1. The sequence goes on from CANJKZ010000105.1 coordinate 1,464,113, forward strand.
CAGCTCCGTAGCAAAGAACCCTGCCACATGGTCAGCAGCCGTCTCTATATTGGAGTCAGCAGCAGCGCCATCTATATTCAAATCAGCAGCAGCAGCAGCAGCATCTGTATTGGAATCAGCAGCAGCATTTGTATTGAATGCCCTCATCAGCTTTTCCTCCCATTCAACAGCCGCATTGGACGCCCGGATCCCAGCAGAGAAGGACCGGCACGCCGAAATCCCGGACCTGATCTTCCCGAGGCTGGCGGCGATCCGAGGCACGGCGTTCTCGCCAACAATGAAGGCCGCCCAGTGCGCGTCGTAACGGGCGGCCTTTGCGGCTTCGTCGGCTGCTTTGAAGAGATCGACCACGTCAGTCGCTGCTGCGATTTTGTCCGCCTGAGCCGCCGCTGCCTCTGTGCAAAAATCCACATATTTCCTGCAGCGCTTGCTGCTCCCACTACCTGTTGCGGCAGCTGCAGCTGCAGAAACACCTGCATGTCCATTCTCCCACCCTTCCGCTCCACTCTCTCCTCCTGCCTCCCCTCCTGGCCGCCCTCCCGCAACCCCCGTCTGCTCCACGCGTACCAGCATAGCCACGAGGCAGTCCAGAGACACATTGTTCGGCAGTAGACTCTCCTTAGACTCTATCACCCCCTCCACGCTCAGTGAGCTCAGACCCCTGCAGTCTGCAAGCAAGCCCGGGCGGAAGCAGGGTAGACCAGCGAGGTGGAGGGAGCGGAGCTGGGAGGAGCAGCGAGAGAGGAGAGAACGGAAGCCCTGTGCTCTAAACAAACGGTAGGTTGTTCCGTGGAGGGAGAGGGAGGAGAGAGAAGGATTGGCTTGGAGGATTGGGGCGAGGGAATCGGAGGAAATGAGTGGGGAGGAGTGGATTGTGAGGTGGGTGAGGGAGTGGAGGGAGCGTGAGAGGGAGCGGAGCTCGTATGGGTCGATGGTGCAGGAGTGGAGGGAGAGGGAGGTGAGGGAGGGGAAGAAGGCGAGGGAAGGCAGGGAGCCCTGCAAATCGGCGGAGTGGATGGTGAGAGATGTGAGAGTCGTGCGGAGAGGGGATGGGGGGGAGGACGCGAGCGGGGAGGGGGGAGTGGCGGAGGAAAGTGAGGAGAAGGAAGCACGGGAAGAACGGGATGAGGAGGAGGAGACAAGGGAGGAGGAGGAGAATGCAAGGGAGGAAAGATCGGAAGAATCAGGGGCGCAGAGGGTGAGAGAGGTGAGGGAGGAGCAGCGGGTAATGGGGAGTAAGTCCGAGGGAACGTAGAGGAGCGTGAGGGACTGGAGCGAGGGGAGGAGGTGCACGGGAGGGAGTGGCGGCTGCCGTGTGTAAGAGAGACGCGAGCGCGCACGGCGCGAGTTTAGCTCGAGGGAGGTCAAAAGCCTGAACCAAGGGGAAGGGGCGGGGGTCGAGGGGTTGAGAAGGAGGTTTGTGAAGGGAGGGTTGAAGAGGGAGGCGTGAAGAGGGAGGGGTGAAGAGGATGAGGTGAAGAGAATGAGGCGAACTCTTCTTCTTAAAATTCACGGAAGATAGGGATCGATGGACGGACGGACGGACGGACGGACGGACGGACGGACGGATGGACGGAAAGATTGCACGCGTGCATGCATGATGGATGGATGGATGTGGATACGGAAAACGACTACTTACGGGCAATGCTTCGCGAGCTTTCGCCACACTCGACCGTTGACGTTGAAGCCAGTCCAACCCGTCTCTAATTTCAGTTTTTCCAATTTCGGGCAGCCCGCTGCGACCCCCGCCATCAGCTGATTCCCGAGCCCGGATGAAATCTCCAATGTCAGATCCGTTATGTGGGTAAATACCCTTGAATAATCGTCAAGCGCTTTCAGCCACTGTCGCAGATTCACAAATCTTCGGCACGAGAAGTAGTCGAGGCGGAGCGCGTGCGGCGTGCGCCGAGAGAGGCGGCGGAGGCGGGAACAGGAGAGCGCGACGCTGCAGCGATCGGATGGGTGATCGGCGAGGCCGAGAATGATTTGCAGGAGCTCGTCGGGGAGCGATAGCAGCCTGCTGTTGCCGGCGCGATCGCTTTTTTTCGTCATCTCGAGCTGAACGTTTACTTGGCTAATTGCCTCCTGTGAAGTCAAACTACTCCAGCTGGAAATGTATGTAACCTCGGAAGGCGTCTTAGTGACACGTCTAATACAGCGATCAGATGACCTAAGAGACTGAAAAGAATTTGCAATAACTCCTCGGGGCGAGAGAGAACAGTCAAAAGAGTAGCTCAAGAGTCGAGCAGTTGCGAGACGACAGACACCATGGCGATGAGTACTTCTGTGACGGGAGGTGGACCGAATATCACCATTGAGGGATGGCGACGACGGGTTTGTGATGTGTGAGAGCTTTGCACGCACCCTAGACTAGACGGGTGTATGATGGATGTGCGTCTCTTTTGGTTGCCTTGAGATGCGCGTCTTGCGGTTTGTGATGCGTTGTGCAGTTCTCGAGTTTCCAAATGAAAGTTTCGCCAGCAGAGGATGGGAAGCTGGAACACGCTCGCTGTTTGGCGGAACTGTAGCGCTGTGAATTCAAACCGAACCGAACCGAGGGTTGTCTATCTTGAACCGAAACCAAACGAAACCATCAAGCCACAAGATGTCAGTTCGGTTCACCACAGTGAAAACATCTGGAACTCTACGAAAGCGTAAAGAACCAGATTTCACATTTCTGTGCCATAAGGTACCCATCCCCAACCCACCCAACCACTTACCGCCCTGTACCCCTTCACGAGATCGGTGATCGTCTGCGATCATGGAGAATCTGTCGCTCGCAACGGAAGTCGGACTAGACCCGAAACGAAACGTCTGGTTGGTGTCGCCGCGTCGCAAATCTGATGTCAGCGACGCACGACGGCTACGTGCGGAGGAATGGGTCAGCTTTTAGAGGGTACGACAGTTATGATTTCTGATTTAAGATAGTTTTCCCGGAGAACGTCATGGTTTCTGATTTATCAGCAGCAACCATATTTCTGACACCACTGGTATGGTCTGCCAGAAATGCTCGTTGCTCCGTTACGGAACAGCTACCCTTAGGCTGTACTGAGCGTATACATTTACAACGGTGTTTGGAAACTCGAGTTTAAGCAAATCTCGCATGTGAGGAACTGTACGACGAGATGTAACGGATCCACTAACAAAAAGGGCATTTACCCATGTAATAATAGGTTTTTAAGACAAACAGAGAGTAGCAGCTCCTGGAAATTACTAAGTCTGGGAAGTGCTAGGAGATGCAGTCACAAACTGTGGAGGATGAGTTGGAGAAGAGAATCCTATTTCCCAATTGATTAGTTGGGGATAGGAAGTGAAGAATGAACCAGAAGGCTCAGACCCCTTCCCTAGACCCCCTTGGGATGCAGCCACCTTCCCCATGGCAAGGAGGGGTGCACTCCCTTGGGCCTTGCCCATGTGGCAACAAACAAGGTTCTCAACCAATTATATTTTAGATAGCAAGGATAGGAAATGCACAGCAATCACAAACCTGTGTTTGATGTATATTGGTTGTGTTAGAAGTGAGCGGCGGAAATGTTGTCGACTCACTCTTGGGGCTGTGTTATGATTGGTCGAATTAGGTCTGAGTTGCACTTACGTGGGTTGTGTTTGATCCAACTTGAACCAATTACGTGGGTTCAATTCCGCAACAATTTCGATTGGTTGGTTTCCCAATCAATCCACAATTCCCCGCAAGTCTCGCTTCTCTTCTATTCTCAACCAATCAGATTTCCCCCCAAATCCCCCTCACAGCTGGTTCGACGTATCGAGACCAGGTGGGGGTTGGGTCCGAATGTTACACGAGAAGTAGACCAGCGAATGCAGTGACCCAATACCAACCTGTGTCATGCAAACTCGGGGTTGTCGCTCAAAATGGGGAAGGCAAAATTTCTCTCCTTCGACCCACTGTTGGGAAAATTTGCTGACCAAGCCAACGAGAGTAAGACCACGTCAAGCTAGGGCAAAGTCGCAGTAAAATCTATGGTCGTCATTAAAACCACGCGCTACGAGGCAACTCCCCAGCATGCCGTCAGTTCCCCCCCTGCATTCCGGTATGCCGTTAGTTCCCCCCCTGCATTCCGGCATGCCGTCAGTTTCCCCCCTGTATGCCGTCAGTTTCCCCCAGCATGCCCTCAGGTTCTCCCCTGCTTTTCCTCATCCTCTCCCCTGCCAGCCCTCAGGTTCTCCCCTGCCTGCCCTCATTCTCCCCCTGCCAGCCCTCAGGTTCTCCCCTGCCTGCCCTCATTCTCCCCCTGCCAGCCCTCAGGTTCTCCCCTGCTTGCCCTCATTCTCCCCCCAGTGCCCCACCCCTGCTTCCAACCTTCCTCCCCCTGTTTAACCTATGCTTCCCCTTTGCTTACTTTCTTTGCCCTCATTCTTTGTACTCTCTCCCCTTTTTTTTGCCCTCCGTCCTCCCCTTTTCCTGTGCCACCGCCCTGCTTCCCCACTTTCCACCCCTCCTTTTCCACCCCTTCCTACCTTATGTCACCCCACCTGCTTGCAATCGTCCCACCCACCCTGCCTATCCTCGTCTTTCCCAACCCTTTTCCTCTTTCCCCCCTCCCTCACCACAACTTCTTATACGGTACGTTGTCCCCCCATGTTTCCAAATCAGCTGTACTCAATGTCTTCTCTTTCCAGCCACATCAGCTTAGCAGGGTAGACACAGGAGAATGGTAGAGCGGGGTTGGAGGAAAAGGGGGAGGAGTGGTAGGGCGGGGGGAGGGGGAGGGGAAGGGGAGGAGTGGTAGAGGAGGAGGAGTGGGGGGAAGAAGGGGGAAGAAGGGGGAAGAAGGGGGAAGAAGGGGGAAGAAGGGGGAAGAAGGGGGAAGAAGGGGGAAGAAGGGGGAAGAAGGGGGAAGAAGGGGGGAAGAAGGGGGGAGAAGGGGGGAGAAGGGGGGAGAAGGGGGGAGAAGGGGGGAGAAGGGGGGAGAAGGGGGGAGAAGGGGGGAGAAGGGGGGAGAAGGGGGGAGAAGGGGGGAGAAGGGGGAAGAAGGGGGGAGAAGGGGGAAGAAGGGGGAAGAAGGGGGAAGGAGTGGTAGAGGATGGCGGTGGTGGCACTGTAGGCAGTGGTCGTGCCGCTGTAGGCGTTTCTGCTGCGATTCGAGGGGCTGGTGACCCAGTGGGAGAAGGGATGGGAAGACGCTCCCTCCCCACCCTCATTACCTTCCCTTCCCCCCTGCTGGCCCTCCCTTCCCTTCCTGCTTACCCACTGTTTCCATTCTTCCCGTCCGTTTTTTCCCACCACTGCACTTCACAGCATGGAGCAACCATGAACTAGTCGGTCTCACATTATGCTTGTCCCCTCACTGTGTTGCCTTTGTGCCTCAACACACTCTTGCACCTGGGCCTCCCTTTTTTTCACCTGACTCGCCCGTCCCTGGCTTTGTCATGCTTGTAGCAGGAACAGGGAAGCGGCACACATACACGGTGCTGAGTCGCATGATACACTAGGGAGGGGAAATTGAAGGAAGGAGAGAGGGAAAGCAGGAAGGTAGGGAGAGGAGACGGGGAAGTAGGGAGAGGCGATGGGAAAGGAAAGGAAGGGAGAGGCGGTTGGTGCTTTTCACAAGAGGCTTTTCTTGACGTGGGCTTTGGGAAAATTGGAATGGGCATTGGAAGAGGCTCAAAAGTGGCTAAGATATTCGGATTACTACAGTATTTGGAGCTCTCTCGACCCTGCAACAGCACATTTCACAACACCTTAGATATTATTTACATGATAAAAGTGAATGGTGGTAATTGTTCCCAACTTTGATACACAAACACCTGTGTCACGGATGTCACACTCACACCCCTCTCACAGTCACTCCAGCACGGAGCAATTCTCTCCGAGCCCTTGCCGAAACCTTCCCCACGTCTACCTTCAAGTACTGCAGCCTAGGGAAGCTTCCAAGAACATCTCCAATGCCGCTTGCCGTAATCTTAACACACTCGAGCAGCGTCAGACTAGCGAGCTTTTTGAGTCTGCTTCCCACCACCACTGCATCTGAAAATTCGCTATTTTGCACGACCCTTAGCTCCTCCAATTTGAAGCACGCTCCGAGGAGTTCCAGCCAGTCCTGCTCCTTCAACCCCACGCAGCACACCAGGGCGAGCAGCTTGAGGTGCCTGAAGGCTGCAGCTCGGGCAAGAGACTCAAAGGACATTGGGTGGTAGCCTGGGCATAGGGCAGAGGAGGAGCGGGAAGATGTGGAGGCGAGGGAAGAGGTGGAAGCGAGGGAAGAGGTGGAGGCGAGGGAAGAGGAGGAGGATGAGTGACATGAAGAGGACGGTGGTGAGGCGGGGGAGAAGGAGAGGTACATGCGAGGAGAAGCTGAAGAAAGGGAGGGAGGCAGCCAGGGGACAAGGGGCGGGGAGGCGAAGCGGAGGGATCGGAGGGTCAGAGACTCCAGAGGAGGGCAGTAAACTTGCACGGGGACTGCTGCTGCTGCTTTGCTCCCTTCAGAATGCTTGAAGCTTGACTTTCCGCTGCTTAGTTTTGCATCCCCTGCTGGCGCTCTCCCTGCTGCCCCCACTCCCAGCCCTCTGTCTTCTGGCGTGCTTTCCACCCGCTGCGATGCTACTGCCATCCCTCCTCTCACTCCTGGCACTGCTGCTGCTTCCCCTGCTGCCGCCTCTCCTGCTGCCCCCTCTCCTCCCAGCTCTCTGTCTTCTGGCGTGCTTTCCACCCGCTGCGATGCTTCCGCCTCCCCTCCTCTCACTCCTGAAACTGCTGCTATTCCCTCACGCACTGCTGCCCCCGCATGAGGAGCTGCTGCTCCATCTGCTCCTCCTCCTGCTGCTGCTGAATCTCCTCCTCCTGCTGCTGCCCCACCTCCTGCTGCTGCTGCATCTCCTCCTCCTGATGTTGATGCCCCACCTACTGCTGCTGCTGCATCCACCACTGGCCGAGCAACAGTGGGGGTGAGAGGGCGCAAGGAGTCGAAGCTCGCAGACACGGCGTCAGTGTGCTCCCCCAGCTCCTCCATCAGCTCCTGCAGCCTCTCCACCCCCTCTGCACGCGTCTCCACCGCATCAGACCGCACCCCACCCAGCACACTCTCAGGTGGGCCATCATCAGGTAGCATGCTATCCACCCCCCTGCTTCCATCTACTGTGTCTGTCTCCTCCCCACTTCTATCCTCCGCTTCTTCATGATTTAGCTCCGTAGTAAAGAATCCTGGTGCCTGGAGAGCAGCAGCAGCAGCAGGTATATTACCAGCAGTAGACATATCAGAGACACCAATAGCAGCAGCAGCAGCAAACGCCTGCACCAGCGCCTCCTCCCACTCGATCGCCGCATTGGCCTCACGTACCCCGGCGCAGAAGGACCGGCACGCCGAGATCCCGAACCTGATCTTCCCGAGGCTGGCAACGATCCGAGGCACGGCGCTCTCACCCTCCACACGTGCCGCCAAGAGTGCATCAGAGCGCGCGGCTTTGGAGGCTTCAATGGCTACTCGAGAAAGGCGGACCACATCGCCTACTGCTGCTAGCTTATCCTCCTGCGCTGCCTCTGCCTCTCTGCGAATATCCACGTACCTTCCCCACTGCTTGTCGTTCCCTCTTGAGGATACTCGTGCTGCTGAAGCTGCAGCAGAAACACTCTGATGTGCTTTCTCTGATACGTCTGCTCCACCATCCCCTTTTGCCTCCTCCCATGAATCCCCTCCTGCCTCCTCTCCTGCCTCCCCTCCTCTCCGTTCCCCTCTCCGTTCCACGCGCACGAGCATACCCGCAAGGCCGTCCAATGATACAGCGCGTGGCAATAAGGAGTCTGAGGCACAATCAACCACCCCTTCCAGGCTGAGCGACCGCAGGGCACTGCAGGCTGCAAGCAGGCCCGGGCGCAAGGAGGGTAGACCAGCGAGGTGGAGGGAGTGGAGCTGGGAGGAGGAGTGAGAGAGAAGGGAACGGAAGCCCTGTGCGGCAAACAGATGGTAGGTGGTGCCGTGGAGGGACAGGGAGGAGAGAGCAGGGTTGGCTTGGAGGATGGGTGCGAGGGATTGGGAAGAGACGAGTGGGCAGGAGTGGATGGTGAGGTGGGTGAGAGAGTGAAGGGAGGGTGAGAGAGTGCGGAGTTCGTATGGGTCGACGGTGCAGGAGTGGAGGGAGAGGGAGGCGAGGGAGGGGAAGAGGGAGAGGGAAGAGAGGGAGCCCTCAAGTTCAGCAGAGTGGATTGTGAGAGACGTGAGTGATGTGCGTAGAGGGGATGGGGGGAAGGATGCAAGGGAGGAGGAGGATGAGGAAGAGGAGGAGAAGGCGAGGGAGGAGAGAGCGGAGGATTCAGGTGCCCAAAGGGTTAAAGTGGTGAGGGAGGAGCAGCGGGGAATGGAGAGGTAGTCTGAGGGAACATATAGGAGAGAGAGGGACTGCAGTGAGGGGAGGAGGTGCACGGGGGGGAGTGGCGGCTGCCATGTGTAGGAGAGACGCGCGCGTGCATAGCGTGAGTTTAGCTCCAGGGACGTCAGGAGCCTGAAGGAAGGGGAAAGAAGCGAGCGGAAGGAAGAGGAGAGGGGGGGATTGCGGTGAGGGGAGGAGCTGCATAGGTTGATGAATGGATGGATGGATGGATGGATGGATGGATGGATGGATGGATGGATGGATGGATGGATGGATGGATGGATGGATGGATGGATGGATGGATGGATGGATGGATGCAAGGATGGATGCATGGATGGATGGATGGATGGATGGATGGATGCATGCATGCATGCATGCATGGATGGATGGATGTGGATGGATGAAGGAAAGGAACGCAGGGTGTGCAAAATACGTCTACTTACGGGCAGTGTGTCGCGAGTGCGCGCCACGCTCGGCCGTTGACGTTGAAGCTATTCCAACCCGTCACCCATTTCAGTTTTTCCAGTTTCGGGCAGCCCGCTGCAATCCCCGACATGAGCTGATTCCCGAGCCCGGTAGGGATTTCCAAGGTCAGATCCGTTATGTGGGTAAATACCCTTGAATAATCGTCAAACGCTTTCAGCCATTGTCGCAGATTCACAACCCTTCGCCGAGAGTAGAAGTCGAAGCTGAGCGCGTGTGGCGTGCGCCGAGAGAGGCGGCGGAGGCGGGAGCACGAGAGCGCGAGGTTGCGTCGATCGGATGGGTGATCGGCGAGGCCGAGAATGATTTGGAGGAGCTCGTCGGGGAGCGATAGCAGCCTGCTGTTGCCGGCGCGATCGCTTCTCTTCGCCATCGCGAGCTGACCGGTTTGGTTGATTGCCTCCAGTAACCTCAAAATACTCCACGTGATAACATCGTAACCTCGTATGTTATCTTAGAAAAAAAGTGTAAGAATATTAAAATGTCGGGACATGTGCGAACTTGAGCTCTGCGATCAGCTGATCTGAGAGGCCGACAACGATCCGCACGAGCTCGTCGGGTTGCGAGAGGAAACGCGAGTAGCTAAGGAGGAATCAGGTTCTGGCAAAGCAATTGACTGTTATGAATTTGTGATGGCTATGGCGGACATAAATATGACCGTTGAGTGGAGCGATGATGTATGTGTCAGGTGTGACATGAGCGCGTGCATTCATAAACACGAGCTGATTGGTGGGAACTGGCGAACTGGCAGGGCATCGCAGGAACCATCCCCTAACGCGTACGTCCGAGCCGAGTGGTCGTGTAACAGTTTCACGGAAAATTGTTATTTTCGAGCCAAGCCGAGCAATCACGAACTTATACCTGTAACAGGGTAAATCCAATCTAATGCTTTGTTTGAAGTGTCGGGACAATTGTGCAGCATGCAATTATAAATTTACAGATCCACTACTGTGAAACTAGCTTATATGCTTGCCTCCAGGTGAAGAAACGTAAAAAATATAATATTATAAAATACATTTGCATGAACACTCATCTCACACCCCCCTCACAACCACACCAGCACGAAGCAACTCTCTCCGAGCCCTGTCCGAGACCTTCCCCACCTCCACCTTCAAGTACCTCAGCCTAGGGAAGCTTCCAAGAGCTTCTCCTATACCTGCTGCTGTAATCTTGTCACACATGACCACCGTCAAGCTAGCGAGCGTTCCCAGCCTGCTTCCCGCCACCACTACATCTGAAAATATGTCATTTTGCTGCACTCTTAGCTCCTCCAGCCTGACACATGCGGCAAGCAGTTGCAGCCAATCCTGCTCGCTCAACCCAAAGCAGCTCACCAGGACAAACCGCTTCAGCTGTCTAAAAACGGCTGCTCGAGCAGTCGACTGAAACGACATTGGCTGAATGTTTGGGCTTGGAGCAGAGGAGCGGGAGGAGAAGCAAGCAGAGGAGGGAGATGCGTGGCAAGGAGGAGGAGGTGGGAGAGGGGAGAGACACATGAGAGGAGATGCGGAGGGAAGGGCTGGAGGCAGCCAGGAGGTGTGGGAAGTGGTGGAGAAGTAGAGAATCTGGAGGGTTAAGGACTCCAGGCGAGGACAGAATACGTGCACAGGGATTGCTGACTGGCACCCCTTAGTATGTTTGCCTGATGCCTTTTTGCTGCTTAGTTGTTCATCTTTCAGTGCTGACACGGCTGCTACTGCCTCCCCTGCTGCCGCCTCCCCTGCTGCCACCTCCCCTGCTGCCACCTCCCCTGCTGCCACCTCCCCTGCTGCCACCTCCCCTGCTGCCTCCCCGACAGCATTCCCCCCTGCTGTCACATCCTCTGCTGTCGTCTCCCCTGCTGCAGCGGCTGCTGGTGCCCCATCTCCTCCTCCTCCTGCTCCCACTGCTGCTGCTGCTGCTGCCGCACTGCCGCCTGCTGCTGCTGCTACCGCACCCGCCACAGGTCGCGCCAGAGTGGCTCGCAGAGAAGGGCTGGTCTGGCGCAAGGAACGCAAGCTAGCACAAATGGCTGCAGTCTGCTCAACCAGCTCGTCCATCAGTGCCCCCAGCATGCCCAACACCTCTACACGTGTCTCCACCGCACCGGACCGCACCCCACCCAGCACACTCTCAGGCAGGCCATTATCAGCCAGAAGGCCATACATGCCCCTAATGTCATCCCCTTCCTCCTCCCCATCCATATCCTCTTCTCCAGGATTCAGCTCTGTAGAAAAAATTCCTGCAGCCTGGCCCGCAGCAGTAGCTATATTGGAGTCAGCAGCAGCTGTATTTGAGTGTGCAGCGGCTGTATCTGAGTCAGCAGCAGCAGCAGCTGTATTTGAGCCAGCAGCACGAGAAGGAGCAGCAGCAATAGGGAACGCCCTCATCAGCTTTTCCTCCCACCCAACAGCCGCATTGGACTCGCGAACCGCCCTGCAAAATGACCGGCACGCCAAAATTCCGGACCTGATACTTCCGAAGCTGGCAGCGATCCGAGCCATGGCGCTCTCTCCCTCTGCACGCGCCACCCAGAGCGCGTCAGAACGGGCGACCTTAACAGCTTTGTCAGCTGCATCGAAGAGGTCAATTAAGCCGATCGCTGCCGCAATTTTGTCTGCCTGAGCCGCCGCCGCCTCTGTGCGAAAATCCACGTATCTCCCGCAGTGCCCGCTACCCGCGGCTGCCCTCGTTGCTACCCGTGCTCCTGCCGCTGCTGCGGCTGCCGATGCACCTGTATTCCCCTCCCCCCATCCTTCCGCTCTACCCTCCCCTCCGTCCTCCCCTCCTGCCCGCCCTCCCGCACGGCCCACCTGCTCCACCCGCACGAGCATACCCACAAGGCCATCCAGAGAGACGACTTGCGGCAGCAGAGTTTCCTGAGGGCCAATCACCCCTTCCACACTCAGCGAGCTCAGGCGCGTGCAGGCTGCAAGCAAGCCCGGGCGAAAGGATGGGAGGCCGGCGAGGTGGAGGGAGTGGAGCTGGGAGGAGCAGCGAGAGAGGAGAGAGCGGAAGCCCTGTGCAGCAAACAGACGGTAGGTGGTGCTGTGGAGGGAAAGGGAGGAGAGAGTGGGGTTGGCTTGGAGGATGGGGATGAGGGAGTGGGAGGAGACGAGCGGGCAGGAGTGGATGGTGAGGTGGGTGAGAGAGTGGAGGGAGCACGAGAGGGAGTGGATATCAAACGGATCAATGATGCAGGAGTGGAGGGAGAGGGAGGAGAGGGACGGGAAGAGGGTAAGGGGTGTGAAGGAGCGTGGCGATTGGGCGAAGTGAATGGTGAGGGACGTGAGAGACGTGCGGAGTAAGGTTGGCGGGGTGGAGGCAAGGGGGGAGGAGGATGAGGAGGAGGCATGGGAAGAGAAGAAAGAAGCAAGAGGGGAGGAGGACGAGGAGGAGGAGAAAGCAATTGAAGAAAGAGTGGAGGTTTCAGGGCCCCAGAGAGTGAGGGAGGCGAGGGAGGAGCAACGGGGAATGGAGAGGTAATCTGAAGGTACATAGAGGAGCGAGAGGGATTGCAGCGAGGGGAATAGGTGCACGGGGGGGAGCGGCGGCTGCCGTGTGTAGAGACGATGCGAGCGTGCATATGCACAGCTTAACTCCAAGGAGGTCAAGAGCCTGAACAAAGGGGAAAGGGCGGAGGGCGAGGGGAGGAGCAGGGAGGGGAGGAAGAGAGAAAGAGCTTGGAGTGAGAGGAAAAAGGTGAAATCTGTCACTCTCCACGCAGCAGCCCTGTTTCTCCCCTCCTCCCCCTCCCTCCCCCACCCCGCCCCCACTCCTCGTTCTTCCCCCCGTTTCCCTCCAGTGTGGCGAGACGAGGAGGTGAAGAGGAGGAGGGCTGCTGCATGTAGGTGAAAGGATAGCGGCTAAGCTGCGAGACTAGCTCCAACGACGTCACGAGCCTGCATGAAGGAGGAAGGGCGGAGAGGCGAGGGGAGAGGTGCGAAGAGGGAGGTGCGAAGCGAGAGAAAAGGTGGGTGGATGAAAAATGCATGTGGTTGAGGTCTGCTAGATAGACCGATGAAACATGGGGGCAGAGAGAATGGACGGACGGACGGACGGACGGATTGATGGATGGATGGATGGATGGATGGATGGATGGATGGATGGATGGATGGATGGATGGATGGATGGATGGATGGATGGATGGATGGATGGATGGATGGACGGACGGACGGACGGACGGACGGACGGATGGATGGATGGATGGATGGATGGATGGATGGATGGATGGATGGATGGATGGATGGATGGATGGATGGATGGATGGATGGATGGGTGGACGGATAGATGAACGGACGGATAGATGGGAAAACAAATGGATTGGCCGAAAGGTTCAAGAAAGAGAAGAGGCACGGAAACTTCAACTCACGGGCATTGCTTTGCGAGATTTTGCCACGCTCGACCGTTCACGCTGAAACCGACTAAATCCGACACCAACTTTAGTTTTTCCAGATTCGGGCAGCCAGCTGCGATTCCCCCCATCAGCTGGTTTCCGAGATCACTGGTGATGTCCACCGTCAGATCCGCTATGTGGGTAAATACCCTTGAATAATCGTCAAACGCTTTTAGCCATTGTCGCAGATTCGCACCCATTAGCCTGGAGTAGTAGTCGAGGCGGAGCGCATGCGGCCTGTGACGAGAGAGGCGGCGGAGGCGCGAGCAGGAGAGAGCGATATTGCGGCGATCGGATGGGTGATCGGCGAAGCCGAGAATGATCTGAAGGAGCTCGTCGGGGAGAGATAGCAACCTGCTGTTGCCGGCGCGATCGCTTCTTTTCGCCATCGCGAACTGGTCGATTACTTAGCTAATTGCCTCCTGTGACCTCAAAATACTCCACGTGATAGCATCTGCAACCTCGTAAGCTTTCTTACAAAAACGTGTAAGAAGATAAAAATGTCGAGGCACGTGGGACCTCGAGCTCCGCGATCAGCTGACCTGTGAGGCCGACAACGATGCGCACGAGCTCGTCGGGTTGAGCGAGGAAACGCGAGTAGCTAAAGTGAAAATATGTGATGGCAATGGTGAACAGAAAAATGACCGTTGACTCGAGCGAGGATGGATGCGCGAGTGTGTGCGATGACGGAATGCCTGAAACTGGATGCAGGTGAGAACATAAGAACATAAGAGACGTCCCCTAACGCGTACGTCCAAAGGTCGTATTTCTACGAAGTTTGCTTACAGCCACAGCCGAACATTCACAAAGTTCATTGAATTGATACATGATACACATTACACAAAATGGAAAAACTAGGCCCTAGTAAACCCTTTCACCAAGTGCTCCCAGAAATACGTCCCCTGCCTAGGACGTCTACAAGCACATGTCTACCAAATATGGCAAATCCACCCATGCATCACCACTTATCTCCAAGCAGCATCTCAGACACACCTCACAACTACACCAGCCCGAAGCAACTCTCTCCTAGCCCTTCCCGAAACCTTCCCGGCTTCCACCTTCAAGTACCGCAACCTGGGTAAGCTTCCAAGAACCTCTCCAATGCCTGCTGCAGTAATCTTAGGACACCCTAGCACAATCAAACTAGTGAGCATACTCAGTCTACTTCCTGCAACCACTGCATCCGAGAACTTGTCGTTTTGCTGCACCTTTAGCTCCTCCAATTTAACACAAGCAGTGAGCAGTTTCAGCCATTCCTGCTCCTCCAACCCTAGGCAGCACACCAAGGAGAGCCGCTTCAGCTGTCCAAAAACAGCCGCTCGGGCAATGGAATGGAAGGACATAGCCTGAATGCTTGGGCTTCGGGCAGCTGAGCCAGAGGAAGAGGAGAGGCAAGAGGAGGTGGAGGAGGACGATGTGTGGAAAGAGGAAGGCGGGGGGGAGGAGATATACATGAGAGGAGGCGCAGACGGAAGGGTCGGAGCCAGCCAGGTGCGGGGAGTGGTAGAGAAGTAGAGCACGTCGAGGGTTAACGATTCCAGGCGAGGACAGAACACTTGCACAGGGATTGCTGACTGGCACCCTTCAGAAAGTTTGCACGCTGACTTGCGGATGCCTACCTGCTTTCCATCCCCTCGTGCTGCCTCCCTAAATCCTGCCTGCCCTGCTGCCGACTCCCCTGCTGCCCCCTCCCCTGCCGCCGTAGCCCCTCCTCCCACCCCGTGCCCTGTTATTCTTCCCTCCCCAGCTATTGTCCCTCCATGCGCTGCTGTTGCTGCTCCATCTACTCCTGCCGGTGCTCCTGCTGCTGCTGCTGCTGCATCTCCCACTGGTGCTGCGGCATCTGGTGGCGCCAGCGTGGCTCTCAGAGCTCTGTTGAGTTGGCGCAACGACTGGAAGCTAGCGTTCATGGCAGCAAACTGCTCGTCCAAATCCTCCAGAAGCTCCCGCTGCCTCCCCAACCCCTCTTCACGTGACTCTATCTCATTAGACCACACCCCACCCAGCACACCCTCAGGCAGGCCATCATCAGGCAGCATGCCATCCATGCCCCTGATGTCATCTCCTTCTTCCGCCTCCCCATCCCCATCCTCTTCTCCACCATTCATCCCTGTAGCAAAGAACCCTGCCGCCTGCCCAGAATCAGCATCTGTATTAAAATCAGTAGCAGCAGCAGCATCTGTACTGGAATCAGCACCAGCGAATGCGCTCTTCAGCTTCTCCTCCCACTCGACAGCCGCATCGGACGCACGGATAGCAGCAGAGAAGGATCGGCACGCCGAGATCCCGAACCTGATCTTCCCGAGGCTGGCGGCAACCCGAGGCACGGCGTCTTCGCCCACCGCTCGCGCCGCCCAGAGCGCATCGTAACGGGCAGCCTTTGTGGCTTCGTCGGCTTCTTTGAAAAGGTCGATGACAGTACCGGCTGATGCGATTTTGTCTGCCTGAGCCGCCGCTGCCTCTGTGCAAAAATCCACGTAATTTTTGCAGCGTTTGCTGCTCCCCCTACCTGCCACTGCCCTCGCTGCTACCCGTGCCGCTGCAGCAGCTGCTGGTATAGAAACACCTGCAGTTCCCTCCTCCCATCCTTCTGCTCCACCCTCCCCTCCAGCCTCCCCTCCTGCCCGCCCTCCCGCACGCCCCATCTCTTCCACCCGCACCAGCATACCCACAAGGCAGTCCAGAGAGACATTGTTTGGCAGCAGGCAATCTTCAGACGCAATCACCCCTTCCACACCCAGCGACCGCAGGCGCGTGCAGGCTGCAAGCAAGCCCGGGCGGAAGGATGGGAGGCCGGCGAGGTGGAGGGAGCGGAGCTGGGAGGAGGAGTGTGCGAGCAGGGAACGGAGGCCTTGTGCGGCGAAGAAACGGTAGGTGGTGCCGTGGAGGGAGAGGGAGGTGAGAGCGGGGTTGGCTTGAAGAATGGGGGCGAGGGAGTGGGTGGAGTTGAGTGGGGACGAGTGGATGGTGAGGTGGGTGAGGCAGTGGAGAGAGCGCGAGAGAGAGTGAAGCTCGTATGGGTCGATGGTGCAGGAGCGGAGGGAGAGGGACGCGAGGGAGGGGAAGAAGGCGAGGGATGCGAGGGAGGCCTTAACTTTGGCGGAGTGGATGTTGAGAGATGTGAGCGACGTGCGGAGAGAGGATGGGGGGAAGGACATAAGGTGGGGGGAGGAAGCACGGGAGGAGGAGGATGAGGAGACAAGAGAGGAGGAGGAGGAGGAGGAGGAGGAGGAGGAGGAGGAGGAGGAGGAGGAGGAGGAGGAGGAGGAGGAGGAGGAGAAGGCAAGGGAGGAAAGAGTGGATGATTCAGGGCTCCAGAGGGTGAGGGAGGTGAGGGAGGAGCAGCGAGTAACGGGGAGTAAGTCCGAGGGAACGTAGAGGATAGAGAGGGACTGCAGTGAGGGGAGGAGGTGCACGGGAGGGAGTGGCGGCTGTCGCATGTAGGAGAGACGCGAGCGCGCATATTCACAGTCTAGCTCCAAAGAAGACAAGAGCCTGAACCACGGGGGAAGGGCGGAGGGGCGAGGGGAGGGGAATGGGGGGAAGGAAGAGGAAAGAGAGGACTTGCAAGTATTTACTCGCAGGAAGGGCGGAGAGGCGAAGGGAGAGGTGAGAATTGGGAGGGGTGAAGAGGGTGGAAAGGCGGCTGGATGCAAAAGGCTTCTGGTTGAGGATTGAGAGAAGAGATCGCCGATACACGGGAGGTTGAGACAAGTGGATGGATGGATGGATGGATGGGTAATGGATGGATTGGACGAAAGGTTACAAGGGCGAGAAAAGGCACGGAAACGCCAACTCACGGGCATTGCTTCGCAAGAGTTCGCCACGCTCGACCGTTGACGTTAAAGCCAACCCAATCTGACACCAACTTCAGTTTTTCCAGTTTTGGGCAGCCCGCTGCAATCGCCGGCATCACCTGATTTCCCAAACCACTGGTGAGCTTCACGGTCAGATCTGTAACGTGGGTAAATACCCTTGAAAACTCGTCGAACTTTTTCAACCACGCTCTCGGAGTCGCAGCCCTTGGCCTGGAGTAGAACTCGAATCGGAGCGCGTGTTCCGCGCGACGAGAGAGGCAGCGGAGGCGGGAGCAAGAGAGCGCCACGCTGCAGCGATCGAAGGGATTGTTTAAGAGGTTGAGAATGATTTGGAGGAGCTCGTCGGGGAGAGATAGCAGCCTGCTGTTGCCGGCGCGGCCGCTGCTTTTCGCCATCGCGAGCTGACCGTTTGAATGGCTAAATGCCTCTTGTAATCTCAACTTACTCTACGTGGTAACCCTTGTTAGTAGCACGTGTAATTTTTAAAGGAGATTACTTTGAAACACGTGTCACCTAGAATGCATGGGTAAGCTATTCGTGAGACACAGAAGGATACCAGAAACTCGTCAGGCGAGAGAGGAGAGTCGAGAGAAGCTGAAGAATCAATCTATTGTGAGGTGACGGACTTCATAACAATGACAAGGTGCTTCTGCGATGGGTCTGGGAGGTCGACAAAATATTACCGTTGTCAGGATGGGAGCGATGATGTGTTTGTGATGTGATGTGAGTGGTGAGGTGACTAGTGTCGATGCTAAAGACGTAGCATATACAAACGAAAGTGATACTACTGAGGAAAAGGCGGGAAAGCTAGGACGTGCTCTGGTTGGGTGGAACTGGAGCGCGTACCAACCGAACCCAACTGAACCGAGAAGTCTTTGAACCGAGACCAAACGAAACCAATCACGCGACGAGACACCACGTTAGAGCACGAAATGCAAAACAGAATTAATTAACCTGTCTGTGACGCAAGGTACCCGTCTGCAAACCTTACCGCCAGATTTCACCTTTCAACGACAAAAGGTACTGTACCCATCCCATCCCAGTAACCCCACCAACCACTCCCAAGCAATTTTCCATCGGAAATCCCGTCCCGCCACCATGAGATTTTTCAGCGATCGGCTGCGATCAGTCGGCGACAGCGACTCTGTCGTACAGTCAAAGCAGGCCTGAAACGAAAATCGGGTTGGCGTCGCCGCGTCGCAACGCAAATCTGGTGTCAGCAAGCCCAGGAGCAGTTTCACCCTATACCTTTGACATTCCGAACTGAATAATTAAGTAGACAGCATGTCGTGATTGTAGGTGGCTTTTTTCACGATTCTCTGAAATTTCAACAGTTTCCAGCCATGGATCGGGGAGCTACTCGATACCAGAGTGGCCTGAATCGACCACTGGGTACTCCTCCAAGCTCCTCCGGCAATCCCTATGGACCGTCCGGCTATTCCCAGGGATTTGCAGCAGGCTCCGCTGGTCCGCACTACAGCAACGTCGGGAGGGTTGAGGGAGGCGGGTTGGGAGGTGCAAACCCTAGCATGGCTGCACCCGTGTCCCCGTTCCAGAGTGCGTACGGCCAGCAGCAGCAGCAGGCACAGCAGGTGCAGCAGCAGCAGCAGCAGCAGCAGCAGCAGGAGTCGAACCAGCTAAGGTACCAATACTTGAACCAGCAGCAATTGCAACAGAGCCAGCAGCAGGAGCACCAACGGCAGTACCAACAACAGCAACAGCAACAGCAGCAACAGCAACAGCAGCAGGAGCACCTTCAGCAGCAGCAGCAGCAGCAGCAGCAGCAGCAGCAGCAGCAGCAGCAGCAGCAGCAGCAGCAGCAGCAGCAGCAGCAGCAGCAGCAGCAGCAGCAGCAGCAGCAGCAGCAGCAGCAAAAGCAGCAGCAGGTTGGGTCCGGAGCTGTGGCGATGCAGGACGCCAACGCCTTGTGGGAGCGGATTGAAGGGCTGGAGGTAAGACCGCTCACCTCATTCCTTCTCAGGCACTGCTGCAGGCTTGGCAAAAGCACAGTGACCAGACGTTCTGGTCTGGATAATGATGTATTTCAGAAGAAGTTTTCTCCGTCTCTCGGCTGTCTGTGTGGCTCCAGGCGGACCTGCGCAGTGCACGGCTGGAGGTAGCGAGAACAGTGGCCAGCGCTCTACAAGCATCGCTGCATGTTAGCCTGGTTTCCCCCATTCCAATCTCTCCGTCTCTCCCTCTCTCTGGCTGTGCGTCTCCAGGCGGATCTGCGCAGTGCACGGCTGGAGGCAGCGAGGGCGAGAGCTGCTCTGGAGGCGCAGGAGCACAGATGCGCTGGACTGATGGAGGATGTGAGTGG
Source organism: Closterium sp. Naga37s-1 (assembly GCA_947471745.1). Classification (NCBI taxonomy): domain Eukaryota; kingdom Viridiplantae; phylum Streptophyta; class Zygnematophyceae; order Desmidiales; family Closteriaceae; genus Closterium; species Closterium sp. Naga37s-1. The sequence goes on from CANJKZ010000105.1 coordinate 1,483,431, forward strand.
TGCTGGTAACGTGGTAACAGAGGTGACTTGTAAGTTTGACTTTAAAAGGCGAGCGCTGCTCTGGAAGCTCAGGAGCACAGATGTGCTGGACTGATGGAGGATGTGATGTGAGTGGTGCTGGTAACGTGGTAACAGAGGTGACTTGTAAGTTTGACTTTAAAAGGCGAGCGCTGCTCTGGAAGCTCAGGAGCACAGATGTGCTGGACTGATGGAGGATGTGATGTGAGTGGTGCTGGTAACGTGGTGATGTATCTCTGATCGCGGGAGTAACGTATGTGCTGGTTTCGTGGTATGGTAACATGTATTTGATCTCTGGAGTAACGTATGTGCTGGTTTCGTGGTATGGTAACATATCTTTGATCGCTGGAGTAACATATCTCTTTGAATTAAGTGATCAGGCAACCAGCCAGGTCTGATTCATTTGTTTATTTGCATGAAGATAATGGCCAGTGTCCATTCTCTTTGAGCGACTATTCCTCTACTTGTCGTACAGCCTCTTTGTCACCATCTTCCCATGCACACTCCCCTCCCCTCTCATTCCCGCTCTTCTCCCGTCTCTCCCCTCCCCTCTCATTCCCGCTCTTCTCCCGTCTCTCCCCTCCCCTCTCATTCCCGCTCTTCTCCCTTCCCCTCCCCTCCCCTCCCCTCCCCTCCCCTCCCCTCCCTTTCCCTCCCCTCCCTTTCCGTCCTCCCTACGCACAACCCCTCAGGTGAGGCGCCTGGAATCAGACAGGGCACTGCTGAAGAAGCAGGTGGACGGGTTCGCATCTCAGCTGCTCCCATCCTCCCTTCTGCCCCCCTCCTCTCCCTGTCCCCCCATTCGCGTGCTCCCTTCTCCTCCCCACCCCTCCCAACAACCCCTCAGGTGCGGCGCCTGGAATCGGACAGGGCGCTCCTGAAGAAGCAGGTGGACGCGTTCACGTCTCAGCTGCACCCATTCTCGCTGCTGCCCCTCCCCCGCCCTTCTTCTCCTCTCCCGTCCCCTCCGCACATGACATCCTCCCAGGTGCGGCGGCTGGAATCAGACAGGACGCTGTTGAAGAAGCAGGTGGACGCGTTCGCGTCTCAGCTGCACCTCACCAACTCGCAGCTGGCTCAGGCGCAGGCGGCTCTGCAGGCAGCAGAGGAGCAGAACAATGCGCACTCCAACCAGGTGCGTGCGTGGATGATAATTTACTTTCACCAGATAGCACTGTTTAGCCGAGGCAGCAGTGGGACTAGGTTCGCGAGGCGTTCGCGTCTCAGCTGCACCTCACCAACTCGCAGTTGGCTCAGCCACAGGGGGCACTGCAGGCAGCGGAGGAGCAGAGCAAGACGCACTCCAACCAGGTGCGTGGCTGATAATTTCTTTTTTGAGTCGACTCAAAACTCCAGCCAGGTGCGTGGCTGGTCATGCCTTGCCTACCCTCTTCCACCTGTCTATTCATCAAACCAGAGGCCATTGCAGGCAGCAAAGGCGATCAGGCAGTGCATGCAGTCGATTCATTGCAGGGACAACGCACCAATGCCCTGCATCTGTTCTCCTTACTCTCTTGCCTTCCTTCCCCCATCCTCATCCGTCTCCCCTTCTCTCGTGCCTTTCCTCCCCCCGTCCTGAATTGAATCCCCATCCGTCTTCCCTGTGCTGTGTGGCCCTCCCACCATCCCCGTCCCCATGCCTCAGTCGGAGGAGCAGGCAGCAGCGCTGCGCAAGGCAGTGGAAGCAGCAGGCATTGAGAGGGATGCAGCTGTGCTTGCCAAGGTACTCTTTCTTTCTTTCTTTCGTTCTTTACCTTTTTGTTGTTGTTTAATCCTCTGCTCGTTATTGGATCTTTTCCATTCGCTAGTGCAATGTAGGTAGGTAGTGCTGCTGTGCTCGGAGCAGGTGCCATACTCCAGCCTCCTCTCTCCAAGGAGTGTAAGATGCTCCTACAAGGAGTAGATGGGCTTGGTACTGCATGTTATGCAGGGGGCAATTGGGTAAGCGTCTAAGGGCACTTGCTGCTGTTGTTGCCTCCTACTGTTCCCTATGGTCTCGGTCTCTCATCTCCTCTCCCCCTTTCCCCACACCTCCCCTTCTTTTTGGAGCAGGAGGACCTGGCATCGCAGGTGCGGGTGCTGAAGAGACGACTTCAGGGCTGATGCTGTTGTTACTGCCTCCTAACCTGTGGCTTTCATGTCCCCCTCCACTCCCTCTTTCCCCTTCTTTTTGGAGCAGGAGGACCTGGCATCGCAGGTGCGGGTGCTGAAGAGACGACTTCAGGGCTGATGCTGTTGTTACTGCCTGCCTAACCTGTGGCTTTCATGTCCCCCTCCACTCCCTCTTTCCCCTTCTTTTTGGAGCAGGAGGACCTGGCATCGCAGGTGCGGGTGCTGAAGAGACGACTGCAGGAGGCAGAGGAGGAGCAATGCAAGGTAACTAGAGCGAGCTCAGTGCAATGCAAGGTAACTAGAGCGAGCTCAGTGCAATGTCAAGGTAACTAGAGCGAGCTCAGTGCAATGTCAAGGTAACTAGAGCGAGCTCAGTGCAATGTCAAGGTAACTAGAGCGAGCTCAGTGCAATGTCAAGGTAACTAGAGCGAGCTCAGTGCAATGTCAAGGTAACTAGAGGGAGCTCAGTGCAATGTCAAGAGGGAGCTCAGTGCAATGTAAAGGTAACTAGAGGGAGCTCAGTGCAATGTCAAGGTAACTAGAGGGAGCTCAGTGCAATGTCAAGGTAACTAGAGGGAGCTCAGTGCAATGTCAAGGTAACTAGAGGGAGCTCAGTGCAATGTCAAGGTAACTAGAGGGAGCTCAGTGCAATGTCAAGAGGGAGCTCAGTGCAATGTAAAGGTAACTAGAGGGAGCTCAGTGCAATGTCAAGGTAACTAGAGCGAGCTCAGTGCAATGTCAAGGTAACTAGAGCGAGCTCAGTGCAATGCAAGGTAACTAGAGCGAGCTCAGTGCAATGTCAAGGTAACTAGAGCGAGCTCAGTGCAATGTCAAGGTAACTAGAGCGAGCTCAGTGCAATGTCAAGGTAACTAGAGCGAGCTCAGTGCAATGTCAAGGTAACTAGAGCGAGCTCAGTGCAATGTCAAGGTAACTAGAGCGAGCTCAGTGCAATGTCAAGGTAACTAGAGCGAGCTCAGTGCAATGTCAAGGTAACTAGAGCGAGCTCAGTGCAATGTCAAGGTAACTAGAGCGAGCTCAGTGCAATGTCAAGGTAACTAGAGCGAGCTCAGTGCAATGTCAAGGTAACTAGAGCGAGCTCAGTGCAATGTCAAGGTAACTAGAGGGAGCTCAGTGCAATGTCAAGAGGGAGCTCAGTGCAATGTAAAGGTAACTAGAGGGAGCTCAGTGCAATGTCAAGGTAACTAGAGGGAGCTCAGTGCAATGTCAAGGTAACTAGAGGGAGCTCAGTGCAATGTCAAGGTAACTAGAGGGAGCTCAGTGCAATGTCAAGAGGGAGCTCAGTGCAATGTAAAGGTAACTAGAGGGGGCTCAGTGCAATGTCAGGGTAACTAGAGGGAGCTCAGTGCAATGTCAAGGTAACTAGAGGGAGCTCAGTGCAATGCAAGGTAACTAGAGCGAGCTCAGTGCAATGTCACGGTAACTAGAGCGAGCTCAGTGCAATGTCAAGGTAACTAGAGCGAGCTCAGTGCAATGTCAAGGTAACTAGAGCGAGCTCAGTGCAATGTCAAGGTAACTAGAGCGAGCTCAGTGCAATGTCAAGGTAACTAGAGCGAGCTCAGTGCAATGTCAAGGTAACTAGAGCGAGCTCAGTGCAATGCAAGGTAACTAGAGCGAGCTCAGTGCAATGTCAAGGTAACTAGAGCGAGCTCAGTGCAATGTCAAGGTAACTAGAGCGAGCTCAGTGCAATGTCAAGGTAACTAGAGCGAGCTCAGTGCAATGTCAATTTAACTAGAGGGAGCTCACTAGGAGCGCCTCTGTGCAAGGTAACAGCGGGCATTGGCAATGGGGAGCAGTAGAGAGCTGCTGGTTAGTAGCATGGATGGTCTGTCTGTCGCATGCGGTCCATCATTGATACTGAGGGGGTGTTTCGAGACGTCTCAAAACACGCATGCGCTCCATCATTGATACTGAGGGGGTGTTTTGAGATGTCTCAAAACACACATGCGCTCCATCATTGATACTGAGGGGGTGTTTTGAGACGTCTCAAAACACGCATGCGCTCCATCATTGATACTGAGGGGGTGTTTTGAGACGTCTCAAACCACGCATGCGCTCCATCATTGATACTGAGGGGGTGTTTTGAGATGTCTCAAAACACGCATGCGGTCCATCATTGATACTGAGGGGGTGTTTTGAGACGTCTCAAACCACGCATGCGCTCCATCATTGATACTGAGGGGGTGTTTTGAGACGTCTCAAACCACGCATGCGCTCCATCATTGATACTGAGGGGGTGTTTTGAGACGTCTCAAACCACGCATGCGCTCCATCATTGATACTGAGGGGGTGTTTTGAGACGTCTCAAACCACGCATGCGCTCCATCATTGATACTGAGGGGGTGTTTTGAGATGTCTCAAAACACGCATGCGGTCCATCATTGATACTGAGGGGGTGTTTTGAGATGTCTCAAAACACGCATGCGGTCCATCATTGATACTGAGGGGGTGTTTTGAGATGTCTCAAAACACGCATGCGGTCCATCATTGATACTGAGGGGGTGTTTTGAGACGTCTCAAACCACGCATGCGCTCCATCATTGATACTGAGGGGGTGTTTTGAGACGTCTCAAACCACGCATGCGCTCCATCATTGATACTGAGGGGGTGTTTTGAGATGTCTCAAAACACGCATGCGGTCCATCATTGATACTGAGGGGGTGTTTTGAGACGTCTCAAACCACGCATGCGCTCCATCATTGATACTGAGGGGGTGTTTTGAGATGTCTCAAACCACGCATGCGCTCCATCATTGATACTGAGGGGGTGTTTTGAGACGTCTCAAACCACGCATGCGCTCCATCATTGATACTGAGGGGGTGTTTTGAGACGTCTCAAAACACGCATGCGCTCCATCATTGATACTGAGGGGGTTGTTTTGAGACGTCTCAAAACACGCATGCGGTCCATCATTGATACTGAGGGGGTTGTTTTGAGACGTCTCAAAACACGCATGCGCTCCATCATTGATACTGAGGGGGTGTTTTGAGATGTCTCAAAACACACATGCGCTCCATCATTGATACTGAGGGGGTGTTTTGAGACGTCTCAAACCACGCATGCGCTCCATCATTGATACTGAGGGGGTGTTTTGAGATGTCTCAAAACACGCATGCGGTCCATCATTGATACTGAGGGGGTGTTTTGAGACGTCTCAAACCACGCATGCGCTCCATCATTGATACTGAGGGGGTGTTTTGAGACGTCTCAAACCACGCATGCGCTCCATCATTGATACTGAGGGGGTGTTTTGAGACGTCTCAAACCACGCATGCGCTCCATCATTGATACTGAGGGGGTGTTTTGAGATGTCTCAAAACACGCATGCGGTCCATCATTGATACTGAGGGGGTGTTTTGAGATGTCTCAAAACACGCATGCGGTCCATCATTGATACTGAGGGGGTGTTTTGAGATGTCTCAAAACACGCATGCGGTCCATCATTGATACTGAGGGGGTGTTTTGAGACGTCTCAAACCACGCATGCGCTCCATCATTGATACTGAGGGGGTGTTTTGAGACGTCTCAAACCACGCATGCGCTCCATCATTGATACTGAGGGGGTGTTTTGAGACGTCTCAAACCACGCATGCGCTCCATCATTGATACTGAGGGGGTGTTTTGAGATGTCTCAAAACACGCATGCGGTCCATCATTGATACTGAGGGGGTGTTTTGAGACGTCTCAAACCACGCATGCGCTCCATCATTGATACTGAGGGGGTGTTTTGAGATGTCTCAAACCACGCATGCGGTCCATCATTGATACTGAGGGGGTGTTTTGAGACGTCTCAAACCACGCATGCGCTCCATCATTGATACTGAGGGGGTGTTTTGAGACGTCTCAAACCACGCATGCGCTCCATCATTGATACTGAGGGGGTGTTTTGAGATGTCTAAAAACACGCATTCGCTCCATCATTGATACTGAGGGGGTGTTTTGAGACGTCTCAAACCACGCATGCGCTCCATCATTGATACTGAGGGGGTGTTTTGAGATGTCTCAAACGCATGCGGTCCATCATTGATACTGAGGGGGTGTTTTGAGACGTCTCAAACCACGCATGCGCTCCATCATTGATACTGAGGGGGTGTTTTGAGACGTCTCAAACCACGCATGCGCTCCATCATTGATACTGAGGGGGTGTTTTGAGACGTCTCAAACCACGCATGCGCTCCATCATTGATACTGAGGGGGTGTTTTGAGATGTCTCAAAACACGCATGCGGTCCATCATTGATACTGAGGGGGTGTTTTTAGATGTCTCAAAACACGCATGCGGTCCATCATTGATACTGAGGGGGTGTTTTGAGATGTCTCAAAACACGCATGCGGTCCATCATTGATACTGAGGGGTTTGTACCTCGTCGTGCTAGCAGCAGAGCAGAGCTGAGAACGCTGCAGCATTTAACTGAGGCCACAGTGGATCGGGCAGGTGTGGCGTGTGCCCACTTTCCTGCTTTTTTCAGCAGAAGAGGCATCAGCAGCGCTAGCAGCAGAGCTGAGGGCCTTGCAGCACTCAACAGGGGCCACAGTGGATCGGGCAGGTGCGGCGCCGGCGTGTGCCCACTCCCTTTCTTTCTTCCCTTCCCTCTGTCCGTTTCCCACCAATTGCAGGCAGAAGAGGCAGCGGCAGCATTAGCAGCAGAGCTGAGGGCGCTGCAGCACTCAACAGAGGCCACAGTGGTTACATAGAGCAGGCATGCACGGTTTTTGCAAGCTCCCCATTTCTCCGTTTCTTTTCATAACGTCTCACCCTTTACAGGCAGAAGAGGCATCGGCGGCGCTAGCAGCAGAGCTGAGGGCGCTGCAGCACTCAACTGAGGCCACAGTGGATCACGCAGGCAGATGTGGTGGCATTAGTATTTTCTCCCTCTGTCCTCTGTATTCCTGCTTCCTTTCTTCCCTTCCGCAGGCAGAAGAGGCATCAGCGGCGCTAGCAGCAGAGCTGAGGGCGCTGCAGCACTCCACAGAGGCCACGGTGGATTGGGCCGGCGCAGCGACATGTGCCCACTCCCCTTCTTTCTTCCCTTCCCTCCCTCCATTTCCCACCATTTGCAGGCAGAAGAGGCGTCAGCTGCCCTAGCAGCAGAGCTGAGGGCGCTGCAGCACTCAACAGAGGCCACAGTGGATCGGGCAGGTGCGGCGTTTGCTCCCGACCCTGACCAGCTCCGCGTTGCCGAAGCTGCCAGAGATGCCGCCAAGGCTGAGCTGCAGGTACGGAACAGGTGGGGGAGAGGCATGGTGTGAGTGGGTGTGGACTTGAATGTGGGTGTACGCTAGATGAGTGTGTCTTGAATGGTTTTGAATGGTCTTGAAAGGTATTGAGTGGTTGTGCGTGGTCTGGAATGGTTCTGAGTGGTCTTGAATGGTCTTGCATGGTCTTTCATCATGTCCCTCTTTCCCCTTTCCTTGAACAACTCAAGGCCTTGTGACTGGCAGCAGCTGACAGGCATGCAGCAGCAGCTGACAGGCATGCAGCAGCAGTTGACAGGCATGTGGTTCTCAAGCAGAGGCAGAGCCACAGAGAATGGTCAGATCAGATGCAAGCATGTATGCATGCCTATATATCCTTCTCACCCTACGTGATTGAAGAAGTGTTTAGAGACGTCTCAAAACACCTTCAATCACAAACCACAGAGAATGGTCAGATGCAAGCATGTCCACATACCTATCTATCCTTCTCACCCTGCCCTCTCTCCTCCGCCATCCCACCACAAGATCTGCGGCAGGAGTTGACAGGCATGCGGCAGCAGCTGATAGCGGAGAGGCAGCAGGCGGCACAAGGCACAAGTGTCCCAGCGTGCCTATTTCCCCCTCTTACAACACCCTCTCCCCCTCTTACAACACCCTCTCCCCCTCTTACAACACCCTCTCCCCCATCCCACCACAGGACCTGCGCCAGGAGCTGACAGGCATGCGGCAGCAGCTGATAGCGGAGAGGCAGAGGGCGGCAGCGGCGACTGGAGGGAAGGAGTCGGTTGAGAAGCAGCTGGCAGCCGTGCAGGCGAGTCTGAAGGTGGGTTGAGCAAGGAGGAAAGAGGAGATTTCACATCAGAGCCAGGTGAAGTTGAAAGGTAAGCACAACAGCAGCGGCGGCTGGAGGGAAGGAGTCGGTTGAGAAGCAACTGGCAGCCGTGCAGGCGAGTCTTAAGGTGCGTGGGTGGGGGGAGGAGGAGGGGAGGAGATTGGAGAGGGAAGGTTGGAGGCACATGGAGGCTGAGAAGCACGTAGGTGAAATTGAGAGCTGTGCAAGTGGCAGCGGCGGCTGGAGGGAAGGAGTCGGTTGAGAAGCAGCTGGCAGCCGTGCAGGCGAGTCTTAAGGTGCGTGGGTGGGGGGAGGAGGAGGGGAGGAGATTGGAGAGGGAAGGTTGGAGGCACATGGAGGCTGAGAAGCACGTAGGTGAAATTGAGAGCTGTGCAAGTGGCAGCGGCGGCTGGAGGGAAGGAGTCGGTTGAGAAGCAGCTGGCAGCCGTGCAGGCGAGTCTTAAGGTGGGTTGATCAAGGTTTTTGTGTGTGTGTGTGTGTGTGTGTGTGTGTGTGTGTGTGTGTGTGTGTGTGTGTGTGTGTGTGTGTGTGTGTGTGTGTGTGTGCGTGCCTGCGTGCGTGCCTGCGTGCGTGCCTGCGTGCCTGCGTGCGTGCGTGCGTGCGTGCGTGCGTGCGTGCGTGAGTGCGTGCGTGCGTGCGTGCGTGCGTGCGTGCGTGCGTGCGTGCGTGCGTGCGTGCGTGCGTGCGTGCGTGCGTGCGTGCGTGCGTGCGTGTGTGTGTGTGTGTGTGTTCAGTTCGATTGTTCTTTGGTAATCCCCTCATTTTCTATATTTGTGCCATCTTCAGGAGGCATTGGAAGCAGAGGAGAGGCTCAAGATCAATGCAAAGGCGGAGGTTCGGCAAGAGGTGGAACGGGACCTCAGGTCCGACATCGAGGCGGAAGTTCGGCAGAAGCTGGATGCGGAGGTCCGGGAAGCGGCTGAGGCTGAGGCTCGGAAGGAGATGGAATCCGAGGTTCGGCAGGACGTGGAAGGGAAGGTTCGGAAGGAGCTTGAAGTGGAGGTTCGGGAGAAGTTGAAGGCAGAGGTTCGGGAGGAGCTAGGAAGGGAAGCTGGGAGAAGTGCTGAGGAGGACTCAAAGGCCAACAGTCAAGGATTGGTGGATGTGGGAACTCAAGCGTCGTCTGTGAGCGAGGAGGCTCGGAAAGAGATCGAGGCAGCCGCTGTGGCTCGGATTCGGCAGGAAGTGAAGGAAGAGGTTCGAAAGGAGCTTCGGAACGAGGTTGAGAAGCAGGTCCGGGAAGAGGTGACTGAGAAGGTTCGGAAGGAGGTGCGGAAGGAGGTAGAATCGGAGTTGAAAAAGTCTAAGGCCGATCCTGAGGGTGCTTCGACTGCTGCTGCTAGTGGTGGTGGTGGTGGAACTGCGGTTGAGAGTGGTGCAGAGGGTGAAGGGGACAATGAGAGAGCGGAGGTGGAGGGTAAAGGTGAAGGAGTAGGTGAAGTTGTGGCAAGTGGAGGAGAAGGAGAAGGAGCAGGAGCAAGGGCGGGAGAAGGGTCGGCAGCAGGGGCGGCAGCAGGGGCAGGAGAAGGTGCGGGAGAAGGGGCGGGTGCAGGGGGAGGAGAGGCAAGTGAACCGGTGGGGCAGTCTATTGAAGAGCTTGCACGATTGAAGGTAATTTGCCTTTCCTTTCTTCCCCGTTCTAATGGCTGCCTGGTTCTTATTATGCTCGCACGCATGCAATGAGACGAGTTCGTCTGAGACTTTTTTCCGGACTCTCAAGAGTATTGCTTGGGCGCATCGCATTCAGCGCTTGTCTGCTGCGCTCGCAGGTCATAGAAAAAGGCTCTGCATGCGTCGTGAAACTTCTGGATCTAGAGAAATCTCTGCGTCTTACCTTTGGAAGGGGGGGGGGAGAGAGCAGAGGTGGAGCAGAGGGGCTCTAATGCTCAAGGTTCTGCTTCTGCCTTTTGCTTCTGCTTCTGCTGCGCCCATGGTCATGACAGGAGGAGGCACAGAAAGCAGAAGCAGTGCGGGGTCAGCTGCAGCAGCAGTTGGAGAAGCTACAGGTGTCTCTGGCTAAGAAGGAGAAAGCGCGGCTGAGACTCCTGTCTGAGGTGAGTACTCCTCTAACCCACCAAGGTGCCTTGTGAGGCGAGTCTGAGATTGCTGCAGCTGCAGCTGGAGAAGCTGCAGGCGTCGCTGCCTAAGAAGGAAAAGGCACGGCTGAGCATGCAATCTGAGGTGAGCATTCCTTCAGTCAAGGTGTGGTATGCGGTTAAGTCACTGCAGCTGCAGCTGCAGAAGCAGGTGGAGAAACTGCAGGCGTCGCTGGCTAAGAAGGAGAAAGCACGGTTGAGACTGCTGTCTGAGGTGAGTGCTCCTTCCGACAAGGTGTGGTATGCGGTTGTGGTATGCTGCAATCCCCTGTATCATTCTCTTTCCCCAGTCACTGCCAGAGTAACTAACTCTTCTGACTCCCATCTATCTCCATCCCTCCCCACTGCTCGTCGATTTTCTTGCATAGTGCGTCACTTTTATTAATCACATTCCATAGTCATCGCTTCCTGGATTGTACTATCTCTATCTCAACCATCCCATTTCTGCCGCCCATCCACATGCACCCATCAGTTGGATTCCCAGTCGCTCCAGATAGAGTGCCTCTTTTCTGTCATAAACAAACCAAGCAATCATCTACCAATCGTTTTTTGCCATCCACGAACGCCCATCAGGTGGATTCCCAGTCGCTCCAGATAGAGAGACTATTTGCGGAGAACTCAGGGCTGGCAGCGGGGCTCAAGGAGGTCTCTGCCATTGCCGCCCGCTGGGAGGCTCAGGTGAATGCAACAGAGGCTCAGGTGGGAACAACAGAGGCTCAGGTGAGTTCAGTGAAGCTTAGGTGGTGAGTGCGAGAGAGGCTCAGCCTCAGGTGTGCGCAACAGAGGCTCACCAAGAATGTTCTTGTCTGGATGCGTTTCATTTCCATGCTCCATTTTCCCTTTCTTCCCGACCCATCTGGTCCATTTAGCCTGGGGCGTACCTCCTCCTCCTCCTCCTCCCCGTTTGATTATATCTCTTCAGGTTCGCGCATGGCAGCAGCTGCAGAGCGAGCAGCAGCAGCAGGTGGACAGCGGCACAGGGGCAGCAACAGCAGGAGGAGCATCAATAGCAGCAGGCACAGGAGCAGGAGCAGCCTCTTCAGTAGAAAAGCCAGCAGGAACAGGAGAGTTATTCGCAGCAGCAGGAGCAGCAGCAGCAGCAGCAGCAGCAGCAGCAGCTGGAGGGGCGGTGGGTCCGGGGTTAGGAGACACGGACACAGATGCAGACACGGACGATCCAGAGCTGCCAGTCTCCACCTCCCCCAGGCAACACCTGGAGCTGCCACCAGTAAACACCTCCCCCAGGCAACACCTGGAGCTGCCACCAGTAAACACCTCCCCCAGGCAACTTCTGGAAGTGCCTCCGTTTTCTGGTGCTGGGGCCTCAGCAAGTGGGGAAGAGAATGGGGAGGTGGTGATGGTGGGTCTGCAGGGGGATGGCGTGAAGATGGAGGGGTCAGGAGTGGTGGAAGGTGGTGGAGAGGAGGGGGCAGGGAAGGAGGATGGGGAGAGGAAGGAGATCGGGGATGGGGTTAGAGGTGGGGAGGATGGGGGAGTGAGCACGAGGAGGGGAGCGAGTCCGGATATGATTGGCGGGAAATCCATGGCAGTTCTGGAGGAAGAGAACAGGAAGCTCAAGGTGAGACAAGGAAAAGTTCAAAGAAGTTTTTGGAGAAGTGTTTGTTTAATGAACTAAGTGCCACTCAATGGAGGTGCTGGTAGAAGAGAACAAGAAGAGGAGCAAATCTTAGCTAAGTGCCTCTGAAATGAACGAATGCACGGGGAGTTGTGGACATGCTAATGGAATGGAAGAGAACGAGAAGTTGAAGGTCATCAGGAGTGAGAGTAGAGAGGGGCGAGTCAACTGTGAGAAAGCGAGGTGACTTTTGAGTCGACTCAAAAGTCACAATGGCCATCAGGAGTGAGAGTAGAGAGGGGCGATTCAACTGTGAGAAAGCGAGGTGACTTTTGAGTTGACTCAAAAGTCACAATGGCCATCAGGAGTGAGAGTAGAGAGGGGCGATTCAACTGTGAGAAAGCGAGGTGACTTTTGAGTCGACTCAAAAGTCACAATGGCCATCAGGAGTGAGAGTAGAGAGGGGCGATTCAACTGTGAGAAAGCGAGGTGACTTTTGAGTCGACTCGAAAGTCACAATGGCCATCAGGAGTGAGAGTAGAGAGGGGCGATTCAACTGTGAGAAAGCGAGGTGACTTTTGAGTCGACTCAAAAGTCACAATGGCCATCAGGACTGAGAGTAGAGAGGGGCGATTCAACTGTGAGAAAGCGAGGTGACTTTTGAGTCGACTCAAAAGTCACAATGGCCATCAGGAGTGAGAGTAGAGAGGGGCGATTCAACTGTGAGAAAGCGAGGTGACTTTTGAGTCGACTCAAAAGTCACAATGGCCATCATGAGTGAGAGTAGAGAGGGGCGATTCAACTGTGAGAAAGCGAGGTGACTTTTGAGTCGACTCAAAAGTCACAATGGCCATCAGGAGTGAGAGTAGAGAGGGGCGATTCAACTGTGAGAAAGCGAGGTGACTTTTGAGTCGACTCAAAAGTCACAATGGCCATCAGGACTGAGAGTAGAGAGGGGCACGTCAGCTGTGAGAAAGCGAGGTGACTTTTGAGTCGACTCAAAAGTCACAATGGCCATCAGGAGTGAGAGTAGAGAGGGGCGATTCAACTGTGAGAAAGCGAGGTGACTTTTGAGTCGACTCAAAAGTCACAATGGCCATCAGGACTGAGAGTAGAGAGGGGCGATTCAACTGTGAGAAAGCGAGGTGACTTTTGAGTCGACTCAAAAGTCACAATGGCCATCAGGACTGAGAGTAGAGAGGGGCGATTCAACTGTGAGAAAGCGAGGTGACTTTTGAGTCGACTCAAAAGTCACAATGGCCATCAGGACTGAGAGTAGAGAGGGGCGATTCAACTGTGAGAAAGCGGTGGCACCATCTTGTTCTCTTACCACTATGTTTTCCGTGCCTTCGTTCCTCCCAAGCACCCTCCTTTCCCTCCATCCATTGCTATCCTTCACCACCCTCGCCACCACCTGTCTCTGCCCCTGTCTACCCCACTCTGCCCCTCTCTACCCCACTCTTCCCCCCTCTTCTCCTCTCTGCCCCTCTCTGCCCCACTCTTTCCCCCTCTTCTCCTCTCTGCCCCTCTCTGCCCCACTCTTCCCCCTCTTCTCCTCTCTGCCCCTCTCTGCCCCTCTTTCCCCCTCTCCTCCTCTCTGCCCCTCTCTGCCCCACTCTTCCCCCCTCTTCTCCTCTCTGCCCCTCTCTGCCCCACTCTTCCCCCCTCTTCTCCTCTCTTCCCCTCTCTTCCCCACTCTTCCCCCCTCTTCTCCTCTCTTCCCCTCTCTTCCCCACTCTTCCCCCCTCTTCTCCTCTCTTGCCCTCTCTGCCCCTCTCTACCGCTCTCTGCTCTCCTCCCTTCCCCACTACAGGACGATCTCACTGCCGCCCAGAACCGCATCCGCCAGCTGTCAGTGCAGGCGCTGCGCTCCGATGCCAGCTGCACCACGGCCGTCCAGAGGCTATCACAGACCAAGCGGATGTGAGTAGTGCCGCGTTGTTGATGGTGCAAGTGGTGGTAGTAGGTAGGTGGGCCCACAAGGCGCTGCGCCGCGCTGCGATGCCAGCTGCACAACTGCCGTCCAGAGGCTTTCCCAGACCAAGCGTGCTCCCCTCAGCGTTTTTGAGAACTCCCAAGAGTCGACTCAAAAAGCGCGCTCCCTTTAGCGTTTTTAAGAACTCCCAAGAGTCGACTCAAAAAGCGCGCTCCCTTTAGCGTTTTTTAGAACTCCAAAGAGTCGACTCAAAAGGCGCGCTCCCTTTAGCATTTTTAAGAACTCCCAAGAGTCGACTAAAAAAGTGCGCTCCCCTTAGCGTTGGTCCAGTAGCAGCTTGACCACCACTGCTGTTCAGAGGCTCTCTCGCTCAGACAAGGCGGCTGTGAGTAGCGTGCTGCTGCTGACCTGCTGGCTTCTCTCCCCTTGCCACTGCATTGCCATCCAACGGTTTTTCCCCTGCGCTCAACTCAAAGCACCATCCTCACTTGATCACCCCACATCTGTCCCCTGCTTCCTGCCCTGCCTTTCTTTCGACTCTCCTCCATCCATCAAGTTTTGGGGTTTTTGGTTTTTTCTCTTCCTCTCTTTCTCTCTGGGAAAGGAAAGGTGGACTTATTCTGACGCATGTATGCCCTCACTTGTGTACTTGTGATTGTGAGTGCTTTATCAGGTATGGCCCTCTGTTGAGCAGCATCGAGCAGAAGCTTCTCCAGTACAAGCAGGAAGCGTCCCTGCAAGGTCATGTGTGAAGTGACTGTGCATTGTCTGATTATGCTCAGTAGATACGTACTTGTATGTTTCACATTGCACAACAATACTATACAAGTATAATCTGCACTCCTCCCAAACTCTTGCCTATTTTTACTCTTTTGACACTGACGTTTTTTCAAATGCATCCTGGTCGTGAATGCCAGGGAAGCTGATGAGGAGGGGAGAAGGGGGAGGAATGGAGGATAACGTATGCAGGGTTGAAGTTCGCTTCAAAAGTGTGGGTCTGCTTCGGGCTGCGCCGCACCCACATGAACGTGTTCCTGGTCATGAACGTGTTCCTGGTCATGAACGTGTTCCTGGTCATGAACGTGTTCCTGGTCATGAACATGTTCCTGGTCATGAACGTGTTCCTGGTCATGAACGTGTTCCTGGTCATGAACGTGTTCCTGGTCATGAACGTGTTCCTGGTCATGAACGTGTTCCTGGTCATGAACGTGTTCCTGGTCATGAACGTGTTCCTGGTCATGAACGTGTTCCTGGTCATGAACGTGTTCCTGGTCATGAACGTGTTCCTGGTCATGAACGTGTTCCTGGTCATGAACGTGTTCCTGGTCATGAACGTGTTCCTGGTCATGAACGTGTTCCTGGTCATGAACGTGTTCCTGGTCATGAACGTGTTCCTGGTCATGAACGTGTTCCTGGTCATGAACGTGTTCCTGGTCATGAACGTGTTCCTGGTCATGAACGTGTTCCTGGTCATGAACGTGTTCCTGGTCATGAACGTGTTCCTGGTCATGAACGTGTTCCTGGTCATGAACGTGTTCCTGGTCATGAACGTGTTCCTGGTCATGAACGTGTTCCTGGTCATGAACGTGTTCCTGGTCATGAACGTGTTCCTGGTCATGAACGTGTTCCTGGTCATGAACGTGGTTCCTCGGTCATGAACGTGTTCCTGGTCATGAACGTGTTCCTGGTCATGAACGTGTTCCTGGTCATGAACGTGTTCCTGGTCATGAACGTGTTCCTGGTCATGAACGGGTCCTGGTCATGAACGTGTTCCTGGTCCATGCACGTGTTCCTGGTCATGAACGTGTTCCTGGTCATTGAACGTGTTCCTGGTCATGAACGTGTTCCTGGTCATGAACGTGTTCCTGGTCATGAACGTGTTTCCTGGTCATGAACGTGTTCCTGGTCATGAACGTGTTCCTGGTCATGAACGTGTTCCTGGTCATGAACGTGTTCCTGGTCATGAACGTGTTCTGGTCATGAACGTGTTCCTGGTCATGAACGTGTTCCTGGTCATGAACGTGTTCCTGGTCATGAACGTCGGTTCCTGGTCATGAACGTGTCCCTGGTCATGAACGTAGTTCCTGGTCATGACGTGTTCCTGGTCATGAACGTGTTCCTGGTCATGAACGTGTTCCTGGTCATTGAACGTGTTCCCTGGTCATGAACGTGTTCCTGGTCATGAACGTGTTCCTGGTCATGAACGTCGTTCCTGGTCATGAACGTGTTCCTGGTCATGAACGTGTTCCTGGTCATGAACGTTTTCCTGGTCATGAACGTGTTCCTGGTCATGAACGTGTTCCTGGTCATGAACGTGTTCCTGGTCATGAACGTGTTCCTGGTCATGAACGTGTTCCTGGGTCATGAACGTGTTCCTGGTCATGAACGTGTTCCTGGTCATGAACGTGTTCCTGGTCATGAACGTGTTCCTGGTCATGAACGTGTTCCTGGTCATGAACGTGTTCCTGGTCATGAACGTGTTCCTGGTCATGAACGTGTTCCTGGTCATGAACGTGTTCCTGGTCATGAACGTGTTCCTGGTCATGAACGTGTTCCTGGTCATGAACGTGTTCCTGGTCATGAACGTGTTCCTGGTCATGAACGTGTTCCTGGTCATGAACGTGTTCCTGGTCATGAACGTGTTCCTGGTCATGAACGTGTTCCTGGTCATGAACGTGTTCCTGGTCATGAACGTGTTCCTGGTCATGAACGTGTTCCTGGTCATGAACGTGTTCCTGGTCATGAACGTGTTCCTGGTCATGAACGTGTTCCTGGTCATGAACGTGTTCCTGGTCATGAACGTGTTCCTGGTCATGAACGTGTTCCTGGTCATGAACGTGTTCCTGGTCATGAACGTGTTCCTGGTCATGAACGTGTTCCTGGTCATGAACGTGTTCCTGGTCATGAACGTGTTCCTGGTCATGAACGTGTTCCTGGTCATGAACGTGTTCCTGGTCATGAACGTGTTCCTGGTCATGAACGTGTTCCTGGTCATGAACGTGTTCCTGGTCATGAACGTGTTCCTGGTCATGAACGTGTTCCTGGTCATGAACGTGTTCCTGGTCATGAACGTGTTCCTGGTCATGAACGTGTTCCTGGTCATGAACGTGTTCCTGGTCATGAACGTGTTCCTGGTCATGAACGTGTTCCTGGTCATGAACGTGTTCCTGGTCATGAACGTGTTCCTGGTCATGAACGTGTTCCTGGTCATGAACGTGTTCCTGGTCATGAACGTGTTCCTGGTCATGAACGTGTTCCTGGTCATGAACGTGTTCCTGGTCATGAACGTGTTCCTGGTCATGAACGTGTTCCTGGTCATGAACGTGTTCCTGGTCATGAACGTGTTCCTGGTCATGAACGTGTTCCTGGTCATGAACGTGTTCCTGGTCATGAACGTGTTCCTGGTCATGAACGTGTTCCTGGTCATGAACGTGTTCCTGGTCATGAACGTGTTCCTGGTCATGAACGTGTTCCTGGTCATGAACGTGTTCCTGGTCATGAACGTGTTCCTGGTCATGAACGTGTTCCTGGTCATGAACGTGTTCCTGGTCATGAACGTGTTCCTGGTCATGAACGTGTTCCTGGTCATGAACGTGTTCCTGGTCATGAACGTGTTCCTGGTCATGAACGTGTTCCTGGTCATGAACGTGTTCCTGGTCATGAACGTGTTCCTGGTCATGAACGTGTTCCTGGTCATGAACGTGTTCCTGGTCATGAACGTGTTCCTGGTCATGAACGTGTTCCTGGTCATGAACGTGTTCCTGGTCATGAACGTGTTCCTGGTCATGAACGTGTTCCTGGTCATGAACGTGTTCCTGGTCATGAACGTGTTCCTGGTCATGAACGTGTTCCTGGTCATGAACGTGTTCCTGGTCATGAACGTGTTCCTGGTCATGAACGTGTTCCTGGTCATGAACGTGTTCCTGGTCATGAACGTGTTCCTGGTCATGAACGTGTTCCTGGTCATGAACGTGTTCCTGGTCATGAACGTGTTCCTGGTCATGAACGTGTTCCTGGTCATGAACGTGTTCCTGGTCATGAACGTGTTCCTGGTCATGAACGTGTTCCTGGTCATGAACGTGTTCCTGGTCATGAACGTGTTCCTGGTCATGAACGTGTTCCTGGTCATGAACGTGTTCCTGGTCATGAACGTGTTCCTGGTCATGAACGTGTTCCTGGTCATGAACGTGTTCCTTTCCTGGTCATGAACGTGTTCCTGGTCATGAACGTGTTCCTGGTCATGAACGTGTTCCTGGTCATGAACGTGTTCCTGGTCATGAACGTGTTCCTGGTCATGAACGTGTTCCTGGTCATGAACGTGTTCCTGGTCATGAACGTGTTCCTGGTCATGAACGTGTTCCTGGTCATGAACGTGTTCCTGGTCATGAACGTGTTCCTGGTCATGAACGTGTTCCTGGTCATGAACGTGTTCCTGGTCATGAACGTGTTCCTGGTCATGAACGTGTTCCTGGTCATGAACGTGTTCCTGGTCATGAACGTGTTCCTGGTCATGAACGTGTTCCTGGTCATGAACGTGTTCCTGGTCATGAACGTGTTCCTGGTCATGAACGTGTTCCTGGTCATGAACGTGTTCCTGGTCATGAACGTGTTCCTGGTCATGAACGTGTTCCTGGTCATGAACGTGAACGTGTTCCTGGTCATGAACGTGTTCCTGGTCATGAACGTGTTCCTGGTCATGAACGTGTTCCTGGTCATGAACGTGTTCCTGGTCATGAACGTGTTCCTGGTCATGAACGTGTTCCTGGTCATGAACGTGTTCCTGGTCATGAACGTGTTCCTGGTCATGAACGTGTTCCTGGTCATGAACGTGTTCCTGGTCATGAACGTGTTCCTGGTCATGAACGTGTTCCTGGTCATGAACGTTTTCCTGGTCATGAACGTGTTCCTGGTCATGAACGTGTTCCTGGTCATGAACGTGTTCCTGGTCATGAACGTGTTCCTGGTCATGAACGTGTTCCTGGTCATGAACGTGTTCCTGGTCATGAACGTGTTCCTGGTCATGAACGTGTTCCTGGTCATGAACGTGTTCCTGGTCATGAACGTGTTCCTGGTCATGAACGTGTTCCTGGTCATGAACGTGTTCCTGGTCATGAACGTGTTCCTGGTCATGAACGTGTTCCTGGTCATGAACGTGTTCCTGGTCATGAACGTGTTCCTGGTCATGAACGTGTTCCTGGTCATGAACGTGTTCCTGGTCATGAACGTGTTCCTGGTCATGAACGTGTTCCTGGTCATGAACGTGTTCCTGGTCATGAACGTGTTCCTGGTCATGAACGTGTTCCTGGTCATGAACGTGTTCCTGGTCATGAACGTGTTCCTGGTCATGAACGTGTTCCTGGTCATGAACGTGTTCCTGGTCATGAACGTGTTCCTGGTCATGAACGTGTTCCTGGTCATGAACGTGTTCCTGGTCATGAACGTGTTCCTGGTCATGAACGTGTTCCTGGTCATGAACGTTTTCCTGGTCATGAACGTGTTCCTGGTCATGAACGTGTTCCTGGTCATGAACGTGTTCCTGGTCATGAACGTTTTCCTGGTCATGAACGTTTTGAGACGTCTCTACTGTTTTTCTTCTGCTAAAGAATTCTCCTAAGCTGCAGCTCGCCTAGTCTCATGGCTGAACGCAACCACATGAACGTGTTCCTGGTCATGAATGAATCCCAGAAAAGGTTTGTTTTGAGGCGCCAAAAAATCGCATGAATGAGTCCTGGTCATAAATGAATTCCAGGGAAGGTTCGTTTTGAGGCGCCTCAAAACTCGCTTCAGGCCGCACCTGCATGAACGCGTCATGCAATGCAGGTCATGAATCCCGGGGAAGGTGGAGGAAGGCTTACCGGGTGTGTGCTTTGAGCCAGTAGTCGAAGAATCGCAGCACACAGGTGTTGCTGCGGGCCAAGTACAACCCAACATTGGCTGCTGCTGCCTTGGGTTCTGGAAGGGCAGAAGGTGGAGTTTACCAGGTGCGAGAAAGAGTGGAAGGAGGAGGGGCTTATCGGGTGTGTGCATTGAGCCAGTAGTCGAAGAATCGCAGCACACGGTCGTTGCTGCGAGCCATGTAGAATCCGCCATTGGCTGCTGCCTCCTTGGGGTCTTCTGACCAGCGATCGCATGCTATGAGCATGTCTGATGAGACGGGGAGCATGTGGGGAAGGGGGTTCTGGTGGAGGGGCGAAGGGAAGGGAAGGGAAGGGGGGCGAGGAAGACAAGAAGAGAGACAGGTAAAGAGGGTGGCTTGAGATAGGGGATTGCTGCATTGGGGTCTGCTGACAAGCGATCGCATGCTATGAGCATGTCTGATGGGATGGGGAGCATGTGGGGGAGGGGGTTCTGGTGGAGAGGAGGGAAGGAAGACGGAAGAGAGATAGTCAAAGGGTGACAGCCTTTGAAGACGTGAAAGACGTGAGATAAGAGATTGCTTCCTTGGGGTGAGCTGACCAGCGATCGCACGTTATTAACATGTCGGATGAAACTGAGAGCATGTGGGGGAGGGGGAGGGGGTTCTGATGGAGGGGAGGGGAGGAAGGGAGGAAGCAGGCAAAAAGGGGTCGGTCGATAAGTGGTCACGGGCTGCTGCTACAATCAACCGTGCACCATTCTCTTTCCATCTAAGAATGAATTCAGTGATATGTCAAGGAGCATCTAAGGATAAATTCAACGGCACAAGACGTTGTCACATACGTTCACACCTGCAGGCTGCAACCCACATGACGTCACTGCCACCCACCTGCAGCCACATGACGTCATCCACCTGCAGCCACATGACGTCATCCACCTGGAGCCACATGACGTCATTGTCTGTGAAGATTGCATCAAATCTTAAAGACAGGATTTGTCTGATGACATGCAGCCGCCTCCACATCTGGGCAGAGTGAGAAGAAGAGATGAGGAGAGATGGGGGGCGATGGGGATGGATGGGGAGAGATGAACAGAGAAATTACAGGAACAGTGGGGAGTGGCAGAGATGTGATGGAAATTCAAGAGGGCGAGGCAACAATAGGGAAAAGCATCATGTGTACGACCATATGCACCTCGTAGCATACTGCCCGCCCAGGAAAGGAACAGTACCAGGTGCAGATACGAGGGGGTCATGAATTTCTTCTGCCCGCCACTGAAGTCGTCCCTCTCACTCTTCGGAGCATCATCCTGCCCACAAAAAAAGAGTTAGGGAAACAAAGACAAGAATCCATTCCAGGTGCGCATACAAGTGCAGGTAGGGTGGGATGGATTGAAAACAGGAAGATTCCACTGACACCTTGTGAAGTGACAGGTACAGTCATCATTTAAGTATACTGCACTGCTCCCTTCTTCCCTCCCTTCCCCTGACGCCTAAACTGCTGCTGGTCCAATTGCCCTCAGCCAGATTCACCTGAGTGTCAAGGAAGCAGTGCAGGCGGAGCGAGCAGCAGAACTCCAGGCTGAGGTGGTCGTAGCAGATCACCAGCAGGCGAGACACCAGCGTGCCCCGCATTTGGAGCATGCGCCCCGTGTGGCCGTGCCTATCAGCACCAACCGGTGGGGATTCAGCCACACGCACGCACCTGTGAGTCAAGGAAGCAGTGCAGGTGGAGAGAGCAGCAGAACTCCAGGCTGAGGTGGTCGTAGCAGATCACCAGCAGGCGAGACATCAACGTGCCTCGCATTTCAGGCCGGTGCTCCGTGCCTGGGTTATCCGCATCTGACTGTGCAGATTCACCTGCGGCACCTCGTAAGTACCCCTCTTCCTGCTGCTGCTGCTCTTGTTGCTGCTGGCTGTGCTTGTCTCGCTCTTCATCAACCAGTCTTATCCTCGTTAAGAACATCTTCATCATGGGTATCCACGCCTCTGACAAAACCGTCACTATCACCACACCACGCCCTAACTCCCCTTCCTCTGCCACCTCAGTCGTCACTTTTGCCGCCTCCGTCTCGTTTCTTTCAACCAGCCTTCCATTTTTTCCAGCGTTGCTGCTGCCAGCAGTGCTGCTGGCTTTGCTGCTGTTTGTGCTGACACTGGTTGCGTCAGCAGCGGCTTCTGCGGCGCGTGGACCCTGTGCTGCCACGTCAGATGCTCGTGGCATGCTTGTCACTAGAGGAGGCATTCTTGCTGACGTGGCCAGGTCGGTAAGAACGTCCTCTAGGCTCCTGCCACGTTTCAGTCAATCCGATCAAACGGTTTGACCACAAAAAGAGGAGGCAAAGCAAGACAAGCGAGGTAGTGTGTGGAAAAAGGAGGGAGAAGGAGAGGGGGTAAGGTCAGAGAGGCGGTAAGAGAGCGGGCAGGACGGGGGATGGGGGGGTGATCTGTCTGCGCACCTTGTTTCAGAACACGAAAATTGATCTGAAAACACTGCCCCAGGCCCCTCAAAAGTTGGTTGTGTAGCAGCAGCAGGTTGGGGGAGTGGAGAGGGGGGCGCGAGGAGAGGGATGGCGAGGAGAGGGAGGAGGATGAGCAGCGAGAGGAGGAGCAGGAGGGTGTTGCTGAAGAGAGTGGGGGTTATTCGTAGGCGGGGTAGGATGTGGTTAGAGGAATGAGGGGGATGAGAAAGACGGGAGGGAGCGGAAGGATGAGAAGGATGAGATTCGATCCGGGTTACAGGCAGGTGCTCGCTGTTCAAGGGAGCGGGAAAGCAAGTGCTCAGGCGGTCCCAAAAGGCAGGAAGGAACGGGGGGGAGAAGGGTGGCGAGGAGGAGGATGAGGAGGAAGAAGATGCGGAAGGAGAGGCAGCAGGGGATCCAGATGCTGGGGAAGGAACCATGAGGGGACGAGCAGCGATGTCCGGTGGCTTCATCGCACAAGAGCCGTCGGAATCGCCGTCGTTGGCATCTAGTGCGCTGTTGTTGCCACCATAAGAGTCGTGGTTGGAAGCCTTGATTGACGGGACGGCAACCGGAACGCCATCATGGTTTGGGTCGTCGTCACTTGATGACGGAAGCGGCATCGCGAGATCCGATCTCAAGACTCCACGGTAATTTTTTTTTTTTTTTTTTTTTTTTTTTTACATCCGCAGCTACCCAAGTAGCTATTGGATTTTTTTATTTTTATTTTACATCCGCAGCTACCCAAGTAGTAGCTCTTACATCCGCAGTAACTCTCACAGGCGAAATGACCCTCCCAAGCTGGGCGATGCTTCAAAACGCTCTTCCCGCATGTAAGACCGAGAGAGAGTGAATGTCGAATGGACTCGAAAGTTCTTTCAACACGGAACACCGCATGGTAGCTGTCTCATACGGACGGGACCCAGCGGGACGGGCCTCTGTCTTGAGTCATGACGACCAGTTTTTGCTCTGCGGGTTGGCGAGGCGGCCACGGCAGCGACGCGGTGCACATGCGCCGCGGCGACAAACCGCAACCGCACCGCATCTTTTGAGTCGAGCTCACCTCACAACCGCACCGCATCATGAATGATGCGGTGATGGTACTAGTGATAACATGGTTGAACCAACTCAAGGTTGTCTTGGTAGTGCCATTAGCCGTCGACGAGGTAAAAAAATGTTTCGCGCGACCTTGGACAACGGGGTCCCCCGACGGCGACAGTGATAGAGGTACGACATCTGTGCTGCGTCTGACAGAGTTTTGAGACGTCTCAGAACTCGCCTGACTAACGAGGGTCGGAGACTAACGAGTGCTTTACGATATGGCCTTGCATTTCCGCCATGTGGCAACTAATGTGCGGTGCGGTGGTGTGTGTGCTACCTGCTGGAGGTTTGGCGGGAACTGGACTAATCTGGCTTCGGCTGGAACAGAAACTTGAATCGTGTTATTTGACTAGGGCGGTTTTGGGCCTTGGGATTGGTGATTTTGTCAGGTTTGCTGAGATTGCTCGTTATGGGAAACGCGATATTTTTATCAGGTGCGATTTGCACATGAGCAACCCTGCTAGTGTGAGAGCTCACTAGAAGTTAAAGATTCGAATCTGAAAACATCTAGAATGGAGGCTCTAGAATATTCAAAAGCAAGGGTCCCGTGTCAGCTGATTTCGCGCCAAAAAGAGAGGCCACTTCTCCTGGTTAAATCCAGGATCTCAAGTAAGAGAAATTGGGATCAATTGCAAAACAGTTGACGCTCAGTTACCCCGTTTCTGTATGCGAAGTAGACTGGTTGGCTAGGCAGTTTGGCGTGCGACACTCCCAAGCTTTTGCCCCAGCACCAAATGCAAAACAATTTCAGAAACATGAGACTGTCGGCAAATTTGTGGCATTCTAGCTTCGGATCCGAACCAAACTCCATGCCTACAAGGTTCGGACACACACAAACGAGTTCAGTTTCCTTCGCACCCCTCGCTGCACCCCTTGCACCTCGTCGACCAATCGCAGCCAAGCTCCAACCATCAACTGCAAAACATTTGTGGTACTTGAGATCCTGGCTTTAAATCGTTGCCACATCAGCACATCCCCGATCTTGTACCCTCTTACAATCACGTGCGCTTGCAAACTAGTACTTAGTCAATACCGCATCACCACGATTTTCAATTAGATTTATTAGACACCCAGATTCCTGTTTACAATATAAACAGCCAAACTCTCTATCTATACGAGAAGACACGTTTGTCTGCTATCCGGGCGATGACGATAAGGGGGAAGGGGTGTGGATGAATTTGGAGGAGCTGTGGTACATAATTACTAAAAGTTTCTCCTTCACAAAACACATCATAAAACCGGTTGAGCCTTCAAATTAGTGACCAGCTAATCTACCAACGTGCCTTTCATGAATGAACAATTCCTCCCTGTCCATTCCTTTCCACGCCGGCCCACTCCCTCCCTGTCCACCAATGGTAGCTGCCGAAACCAATCCACATCACCCAAGACCTGCCATGCCATGCCATGCCATGCCATGCCATGCCATGCCATGACATGCAATGCCATCCACACAGCAAAATTGGTGTTATTCAAATGTTGGGTACATAGGCTACAATAACATTTCACCATGCCATGCCATTGACACTCAAGAAGGTTTATGGAACCGGTGACCTAAAACCACAGACGGTATGTTGACAGGGGTTGGGGAGAAAGGAGGAAGAGAAGGGAGTGTGGGGGAAGCAATTGCAGGAATACATATGAAGATAGTGTGAGGGAAATATCACACTCACCTGCTGCAGCACTTGCATCTTCTCCTCCAGTCCAATACAGCAGTTGGAATGAACAGTGACCAGCCGCCCCAGGTGCCGCCCGATCTCGCAGAATCCGCCAAAACGATTTGTCGGCAGGTAGTGGATGGAGAGACGGAGAGTGTCGCGGGTGTATGGGTCTGCCTCGGGACGCACTTTCATGAATGCATCCTGCTCCTTAATACCAGGGAAGCTGTTTTTCACGGGGGGGAGAATGGGCCGGGGGGGGGGGGGGAGGGAGGGGTGGAGGAGGGAGGTGGAGAGGCTTGAAAAGGATGGCGCCTGGTAACATGGAGACCTGTGGTATATTATAGCGCATGCAATAGTCGGCTTCAGAATTGAATGAAGGCAGCTTAATTGTAAAACCCCGCAGGGCTGGACAAAGGGAGGGTGGTTGGTAGGAGGTTGGGGTGAGCGATGTGCAAAAAGGTGTAGGTGCATGACGAGGTATGGGGGGGGATGACGAGGTGTGCGGGGGGAATGACGAGGTGTGCGGGGGAATGACGAGGTGTGCAAGGAATGACGAGGTGTGCGGGGGAATGACGAGGTGTGCAAGGAATGACGAGGTGTGGGGGGGCATAAAGAGGGTATGGGGAGGCAAGACGAGATGCGTGGGCGGGGATGGGTGTCTGATTATCATCCTCCGTGTATCCTGCATATAGTGATAGTGTTTCCGCACCTCAACCAGATGGAGTGTAAACAAGATCCTAAGGAAGAAGAAGAAAAAAACAAACAAACAAAAAAACAAAATAACCAACTACTTTGTGTACAAGAATAACTACTTCTATGCCAAGGACCCCAATAAAGGAAAGATAGTGCACTGCCGCTACTGCAAGCACAAATTTGCGACCAACCGTATTCTCTGCACCTGCACCGCTCATATTGCGATTTGGAGAAAACAACCCCGTCGGCCAATCTTGGTATGTTCTAAAGCCCCCAAGGACGTAGAGGATGGCTTTGGCAACATGGAGGAAAACATGTGCAGTGCGAGCAGACAGAAAAGGCGGATGGCGCGGTCGTGCCGTGAGCGTTACAGGGAGCGGTGTGCAGTGAGTGGTGCAGTGAGCGGTGCAGGGAGTGACGCGATTGGGAAAAAGAGGGGTCGCACGTCGAAAGAGAACGGAGGGAGTGATGCGAAGAGCGCGATGGACGAGGCCGTATGCCTCCGCATTGCGTTGCGCTGCGGGCATGCGCGTTCCCACAAACCAGGCCGACCATCCTCTACTCTTCCACATGCTGAGAGCGGCTGTAGAGGGCTTACTGGGTGTGGGCAGAGGGTTGGAAGTCGAGACGCTCACCGGGTATGAGCATTGATCCAGTCGTCAAAGAATCAACTTTTGAGTCGACTTTACGTTTGAGTCGACTTTACTTTTGAGTCAACTTGACTTTTGAGTCGACTCACGACTCAAAAGTGAAGTCGAGACGCTCGCTAACCGGGTACGGGCATTGAATCTCAGAGAGGTCGGGTCGTCAAAGAATCTCAGCACACGGCTGCCGTGTCGCTGCGAGCCATGTCGAATCCCCCATTGGCTGCTGCTGCTGCCTTGGGGTGTGAAATAGTGGGAGCTG
Organism: Closterium sp. Naga37s-1; assembly: GCA_947471745.1. NCBI lineage: Eukaryota > Viridiplantae > Streptophyta > Zygnematophyceae > Desmidiales > Closteriaceae > Closterium > Closterium sp. Naga37s-1. Next base: position 1,509,911 of record CANJKZ010000105.1, read on the forward strand.
GAGGAGGGGCTTACAAGGTATGAGAAAAGAAGAGGGGAAGAGAGGCTTACCGGGTATGGGAAGCGATCCAGTAGTCGAAGAATCGCAACACTCGGTCGTTGCTCCGAGCCACGTAGAACCCCGTATTGGCTGCTGCTGGTATTGAGTCAACTCAAAGATCGTCTTACCGGGCGTGTGAATTGAGCCAGTAGTCGAAGAATCGCAGCACACGGTCGTTACTCCGAGCCATGTAGAACCCCGTATTGGCTATCACTGCCTTGAGGTCCGCTGACCAATGATCGCAGGCTGTCACGATGTCGGATGAGATCGGGAGCAGGTAGGGAAAGGGGTTCTGGTGGAGGGGAGGAAAGGAAAGAAGGGAGATGATTAGGTTGGGTCAGAGGACACCTCTGCTTCCGCCTTGAGGTCTGCCGACCAGTGATCGCACGCTGTCGCGATGTCGGATGATATGGGGAGCAGGTAGGGAAGGGGGTTCTGGTATAGAAGAAAAGAAGGTGCGTTGGGAGGGGGGGAGGGGGGGCGGGTGGGGAGGGGAGAATGAAGGAGGGAGAAGAAGAGGGATCTGTGAAGAGAGTCAGCGGATGAAGCGGTTCAAGACAGCAAAATAAGAAGGTTGTTACAACAACTTGTGTACAGTTGTTTTTCCCCGTGTTCTCTAAGAGAATGATTCCGAAAGATGTCTCAAAACGACTCAGATTGCACATAGCAACATGGCGTTGCTGCATGCCTGAATGCAGCCACAAGACGTCACTGCCACCCACCTGCAGCCACATGACGTCACTGCCACCCACCTGCAGCCACATGACGTCATTGTCTGTGAAGATCACATCATATCCTAATGATATGATTCGCCTGATGATATGCAGACGCCTCCAGACCTGAGCAGAGAGGAGAGGACGGAAGCAAATACGAGATGAGGCGACATAGAGGAGAGATGAGGAGATGAGGAGAGATGAGGAGAGATGAGGAGAGATGAGGAGATATGAGGAGAGATGAGGAGAGATGAGGCGAGATGAGGAGAGATGAGGAGATGAGGAGAGGTGAGGAGAGATGAGGAGATGAGGAGAGGTGAGAGGAGATAAGAAAGGATGAAGATAGAATCTAGAGCAACAGCGGGGGAGTGGGCAGAGATGATGCAATAATCCACAAGGACAAAAAAGGGAAAACAAGCAGGGAGATAAAGGGGAAAAGCAGCATCGACGTCCATCCGGATCTCTTAGCATACGGCCCACCCAAAAAGGCAAAAATACCAGGTGCACAAATACCAGGTGCACAAATACCAGGTGCACAAAGGCCGGAGTCATGAACTTCTTCTGCTCGCCACTGAAATCGTCCCTCTCACCCCCTGGTGCATCCTCCTGCCCCCAAAAAACGAAGACGGAAAGGGGCGAGGAGTTTTACCAGGTGCAAATAGGAGGGGGGTGTACTGTGTAGGTTGGGGGAGGGGGGGGTGGAATCAAGAACATTCCTCGAAATGACAGCTTATGATGTGAGAGGTGGCGTTGGTTCCCTAATATACGTACAACGCTCCCTCCCTTATGAGAATTCCAAAAAATGACACACGCTCCCTCCCTTCTGAGAATTCCAAAAAATGACACACGCTCCCTCCCTTCTGAGAATTCCAAAAAATGACACACGCTCCCTCCCTTCTGAGAATTCCAAAAAATGACACACGCTCCCTCCCTTCTGAGAATTCAAAAAAATGACACACGCTCCCTCCCTTCTGAGAATTCCAAAAAATGACACACGCTCCCTCCCTTCTGAGAATTCCAAAAAATGACACACGCTCCCTCCCTTCTGAGAATTCCAAAAAATGACACACGCTCCCTCCCTTCTGAGAATTCCAAAAAATGACACACGCTCCCTCCCTTCTGAGAATTCCAAAAAATGACACACGCTCCCTCCCTTCTGAGAATTCCAAAAAATGACACACGCTCCCTCCCTTCTGAGAATTCCAAAAAATGACACACGCTCCCTCCCTTCTGAGAATTCCAAAAAATGACACACGCTCCCTCCCTTCTGAGAATTCCAAAAAATGACACACGCTCCCTCCCTTCTGAGAATTCCAAAAAATGACACACGCTCCCTCCCTTCTGAGAATTCCAAAAAATGACACACGCTCCCTCCCTTCTGAGAATTCCAAAAAATGACACACGCTCCCTCCCTTCTGAGAATTCCAAAAAATGACACACGCTCCCTCCCTTCTGAGAATTCCAAAAAATGACACACGCTCCCTCCCTTCTGAGAATTCCAAAAAATGACACACGCTCCCTCCCTTCTGAGAATTCCAAAAAATGACACACGCTCCCTCCCTTCTGAGAATTCCAAAAAATGGCACACATGCTCCCTCCCTTCACATGCCCTGCGGCCTTGATGCCTACGCTGCTGCTGCCAGTCCAATTGGTCTCTAGCCCAGCAGTCGCACCTGTCTGCCAACCAAGGAAGCAGTGCGGGCGGGCGCACCTGTGTGTGAATTCAGCAGTGCGGTGCGGTGTGGACACACGCACCTGAGTGTCAAGGAAGCAGTGCAGGCGGAGCGAGCAGCAGAAGGCGAGGCTACGGCGGTCATAACAGATCACGAGCAGGCGAGACACCAGCGTGCCTTGCATTTGAGGCATGAGCCCCGTGCCTATCGGTACCAGCCGGTGGGGATTCAACCACACGCACCTGAGTGTCGAGGAAGCAGTGCAGGCGGAGGGAGCAGCAGAAGGCGAGGCTGTGGCGGTCGTAGCAGATCACGAGCAGGCGAGACACCAGCGTGCCTTGCACCTGAGGGCCATGCCCTGTGCGTGGCATCAGAGGCATGGGCCCCAAGCTGGGCATATGAGCATCTTCCCGCGTGGACTCACCAGCTGCACCTCCTAAGTACCCCTCCTGCTGTGGCTGCTGCTGCTGCTGCTGCTGCTGCTGCTGCTCCTGTGGCTGCTGCTGCAGCTGCTGCTGCTGCTGCTGCTGGCTATGCTTCTCCCGCTCATCTCTTGCATCAACCAGTCTCATCCTCGCTAAGAACATCTTCATCATGGGTATCCACGCCTCTGACAGGACTGTCGCGATCACCACGCCACGAACGGACTCCCCCTGCTCTGCTACCGTACTTGCCTCCTCCTCCTCACCCACCCTTCCACTGTTGCTGCCACTACTGCCCTCGCCACTCACCATTTCACTCCTAGTGTTACCCATGGTACCACCGCCTGTGCTGCTCCTCCCAGCATCGCCATCACTACCACTCTTGCCCCGGGTGTTGTTTCCAGTGTTGATGTCTGTGCTGCTGCCAACAGTGTCACTGTCTGTGCTGCTGTTTGTGCCAGCGCTCTGTGCGTCAGAAGCTGTTTCTGCTGCGCGCGAACCTTGTGGTGCCACGTCAGATGCTGGCTGCTTGCTTGTCATTGGAGGCATTCCTGCTGACGTGGCCAGGTCTGTGAGAACCTCCTGAAGGCTCCTGCCATGTTTGACCGCAAAATGAGGAGGGCAAGAGACGTAGAACGCGAGAGAGTGTTTGGGAGAGAAAACACGACAGGAGAGGGATGTTGAAAACGGTATCTGCTTTCATACAAAATTGGTGATGGATATCCGGTAAGCGGAATCCTGTTTGGTAAATTGGTTCGACACCAAACCAGTTAAAACCCAAGCTGAACCGAACCTCCCTCCGAAGCTGGGGGGGGTAGCATCCCTTAGGTTTCAAGTTCAACGAACAGTGCACCAACCTGACTGGATAACATCATTTTCCCGAAACGCCAACAAACAGAGTGCGGCAGTGCAATACCACTTGGCTGTGGCCGCCCGCCATCAAAGGAAACATGCGTAACGAGGTGACTTTTGAGTCGACTCAAAAGTGACTTATGACTTTTGAGTCGACTCAAAGCGACTTTTGACTTTTGAGTCGACTAAAAGGTCACCTTGTCGCCCGTCATCAAAGGAAACCTGCACGACTTTTGGCGGGAAGGAAGTTCGGGGTTACCCCGCGAACGACAACAGCCTTGGGGACCTTGGGGTATTCCTCCTCACTTTTAGAGCAATTCTAGTTTTGAGGCGCCTCTAACCTTCGGGTACTCCTCCTCACTTTTAGAGCAATTTTAGCGTTCAGATTTTTGGGGATGAGTAAGAGAAGGGCGGGGAGAGAAGAAAGGCCTGCATGCATGCCTCAACTCGGGTCGGGCCATACGAAATGAGTCGAAAGCGTTTAAGTCAGCCTCAGAAAAATGCGTGCATACCTTGACTCAGAGTCAGAACACAAGAAATGAGTCGAATACTCTGATCCATCTGCTGCTGCCAACTCTCCGTTCCCCCAACTACTCGCCCCATCATCCCCCTTGCCCCCCCACGCCTGCGCCCCATCATCCCCCTTCCCCCCCCACGCCTGCGCCCCATCATCCCCCTTCCCCCCCCACGCCTGCGCCCCATCATCCCCCTTCCCCCCCCTCGCCTGCGCCCCAGACCCCTCTGCCGCCGGCTGAGCCGCAGCAGCGGGTGGGGGGAGCGGAGAGGAGGGAGCGAGGGGGATGCAGAGGAGGGGGATGAGGAGGAGCAGCGAGAGGAACAGCGGGAGCGCGTTGCTCGGGAGAGTGGGGGTTACTAGTAGTAGGCGGGGCAGCACGTGGCGAGACTCGGGATGAGAGGGAAGAGAGGGATGAGAGGGAAGAGAGGGATGAGAGGGAAGAGAGGGATGAGAGGGAAGAGAGGGATGAGAGGGAAGAGAGGGATGAGAGGGAAGAGAGGCATGAGAGGGAAGAGATTCTGGAGGATCTTGTTGATAGTCGTGGTCGTGGCGATGCTGCTGCTGCTGGTGAGCTTGCTCGGGGTTGAACCGAGTGACAGGCAGGTGCTGGTTCATCCGAGGAGTGAGAACGTACGAACTCAGGCGGTCCCATATGACGGAGAGGAATGGGCCGTGCGGAGGGGAGGACGAGGCGGAAGACGCGGAGAGGAATGGGCGGGGAGCGGCGGAGAGGAACGCGCGGGGAGGGGAAGGTGACGAGGCGGAAGACGCCGCGGAGGCGGACGAGAACCCGCGGGATAAGGAAGGCGCCACGGGGCGACCAGCGAGGTCCAATGCTCTCGAGGCGCTAAGGGAGTCAACAGAATTACCATCTTCTTCATCCACTGCTCTGTTGACGTTAACCATCGCGAAAAACGTGTAAAAGAACATGCCAGAAAAAAGTGGCAGTTCTCAGCCATAATCGCCATACATACGGCGGGTTATGGCTGGCAGCTGGGGGGCTGTAAGGCATTTGAGGCTTGTGAACTGCTGGGCTGCATATTCATCCAAAATTTCTGGACGCCATACTTGCTTCGCAAGTGAGGGATACGTTGGGGTGCATCCTAATGTTTCGTTTTGGGGCACCCGATAAAAAAATAGTCTCTCGCCCGCGCCACCTGGCCCGGGTCGAGCGGCACTCGGCATTTGCAGGGTAAAGGCCGGGTAAAATCTCACACTGCCGGGGCCTAGGGGCACTCGCCCTTTCCTCACATTTGTTGCACCCGTAACACTAAGTCACTAAAATCTCACAAAAAAACACATGAATGTAGTGACTCAGTGTTACGAGTGCAACAAATGTGAGAGAAACAAACTGCACAAGTATTTGACATGGATTAGAAGAAAAAATTACACTTAGGACCAGAACCCAAGTCTATTGCATATACACCCACTTGATGTCCCCACTTGATAGCCCCACCCCCTTTTTTTGAAATAAGAATAGACCCCCAAGTTTATTTTCCATTTATATACGGTAGCAACCTTGGTAAAGAAAGACCCCCAGTGTAACCATGGACGACACAAAAAGGGCTTCCACCAATTAGGTGATGGCGAAACGTGCTAATGCCACTGGAAGAAAAAGGAGAGAGGGGAGGTGGGGGGGGGGGAGTCACGCAGAATCCATGCCAGTGATGAGTCATAGTTATTCAGGATTCAGGCACCTTTGTGTTCAGACATACAAATGACAGATTGACATCCCTGATAACCCATACACCGTCCCCAACTGTCCTTCCCATGTGAAAAGCCCATCTCTTTCCTCTTCGGGCTTACACATGCAACTAAAGAGGAGCTACGGTATGTACACTGATCCGCTCGCATGCGTGTGTGAACGCGGGGGGGAGGCCAACTGTCCCCAGCTGTCCGTTCTATGTGGAGCCGCTACTCTTGCCTCGTCAGGCTTTCACACACAACCGAGGAGCAGCAGCTATCGGTATGTACACTGATCCACAAGCATGCGCATGTAAACGCAGGGAGGCCAAATGTCCCGATTCTTGAAGGATCCTGTCCTTGTGGAGCGCTGCTGTTGCTCGCTGCCCGTTCCGTTCCAGCTGATGCAAACAAGCGGTACAATACAACAGCTATTTACAGCTGCTACCCAGTTAAGGGGCAGGCACTAATGTGGCGACCCAGGGCTACGCCATGCTGCCCCTGCGTTCATGCTGGGCAGGGAATCGGCAGCAGTATTTGCCACCTTTCAGCATGATCCCTCCTCAGGAGACGACTTTTGAGGCGACTCAAAAGCCCTGCTACCCATGCGTTCACGCTGGACAGGGAATTGGCAGCAGCGTATACCTCCTTTCAGCATGTACCCCTCGTCAGGAGAGCGGTCTGTTGAACACGATGATGCCGAGCAGGAGAATCACGAGAACTGCCACAGCTGGCACCACTTCCGGCCCTCCTTGCTCTCCTTCTCCCGTGAAATCCCCTTCCACACCCCTCCCGCCATCCCCTTTCCGCTTTTGTTCTTCTTTCTCCTCCTCCTCCTCCTCCTCCTCCTCCTCCTCCTCCTCCTCCTCCTCCTCCTCCTCCTCCTCCTCCTCCTCCTCCTCCTCCTCCTCCTCCTCCTCCTCCTCCTCCTCCTCTTTATCCCAGTCACTGTATTGAAAAGCAGCAGCAGGCGTAGCTCCGTGGGTATAATGCAAACTACCACACAACTGCTGCTGATACTTGTTCTCATCCTCCCCTCCTTCCGCCTCCCTCTCCTCCTCCCCGTCACCCCCCTCCTCACTGCTCTCACTCATGTGCTCCAGCGAGTCATGGTGATCCGCACCCAGCAGGAGCAGCAGCGAGCCCCACACAGAACCCGGCAAAGAGGAGAGCTGGTCCAACAGGTGAGACACCACTGATACCACTGATGGCGATGGCGGCGAGGCGGGCGGTGATGGTGCAGGAGCATTCTCAAAAGGTACGAGGGGTCGAGAGGAGCTGGAAAATCGAGTGGCTTGTGGTAGTGACAACGCTGGTCGTGGCGGTGCTGTTGATGCTGAGTATTTGCCAGTTGCTCTGCTGGCAAGTCCAGGTTTGGTAGCCTCTGCTACGGGCACACCGCTGCTTGCTGCTACGTCTCGTGCCACTGCGCCTACTGTTGTTCCTGCTTCTGCTGCTGTTGCAGCAGCAGCCAGTACTGCTGTTGCAGTTTCTTCCCTTGCTACTGCTGCTGTTTCTGCTGCAGTTTCCACAGCTCCTGCTGCTGCTAATTCGGCCACTGCTCTTCCAAAGCAACAACACACATGGACAACAGGCACATAGAAAATGAATGGGCAGAAGAGAGGCCAAAGCCCAAGGCAGAATATGGAGGCGTAAAGCAAGAAAGCATGCCAACCCCTTGCAAATACTCTCTTTCTCAAATAAGAAGAAGAAGAAGAAGTAAAGAAACAGAGCAATGCACACCTGTACTCGTCTCAATGAGACACTCGCAGAACAGAACAAGGGCCTCTGTGTAGAAATCAGTTTTGAAAACTCTCTAGAGTGGCCATTAATGCGACTCAACAAGATCAAAGCAGACCTTTACCGTCTCTCGACCAGGCATCTGTAACAGAACACGTGCCCTGTCGACGTGCCATTATCGCAGACCGTGCATCGACTAACTTCACCACAAAACAGGAATCAACATACCTTTCCCACAAAACGAAGAGTCGAAGTACCTGTAATACAGGGAAGCAGGGTGGCTTCCCGATTTCCTAATAGCCTCCTTGGCAAATCATCAGTCCTCCTGGTTCCTCTGCTCCTTTCAGCACGTGTGCCTGTTTCTAACTCTTCTCCTTCACAACCACTGAGCAACACTCCGGCCCCACCGTTATCAGCAGCGGCAGCAACTGCAGCGGTATCAGCAGCACCAGAAGCCGAATCAGTACCAGAAGCAGCAGAATATTCAACACCACCAGCAGTAGCAGCAGCAGCAGAGGTAAGGGAAGGCGCAGGCGCTCTGTTCCTTCTCCTACGGCCAATCAGCTTCTGCACATCCGGGTTGCTGCCTATGGCCGCCCAGACTGCCGGGTCGCGAGCCACTGACGTCACTGCACTCTGTAAGGAGGGAGAGAGAGGGAAGGATGACACGCAACTCTGTTTTGAGACGCCTCTATATTCACCCATACTGCCGGGTCGCACGTGCGCTCTGGCGGGAGGGAGAGAGGAAAGATGGAAACACGCAACTCTGTTTTGAGACGTCTCAAATCTCACCCACACTGCAGGGTCTCGTGTTACTGACATCACCGCGCTCTGAGGGGAGAGAAGGAAGGTGGAAACACGCAACCCTGAGGAAGACATGGAAGCAAAAGTGAGGAGGAGGACATAATTCTCCTGCAAAAGCAATGTGTCGCATTCGAGAATCCTCAAAAGTGAGGAAGACACAGAAGGAATTTGAAAAAGGGACAACATGGAGAGCTACAAAACGACAAACAACTCCTAAGACCAAGCGCCGAGGAGAGGAAGAGAACAAAAATCAAGCACGCCTCTCACACGAATCCTACCTAAAGCCACTATTTTGAGACGCCTTAAAAGATAAAAAACCCCAACCTAAAGACCTGCATTCAAAGAGAGCAGCTCCAAGGCGTGTGAGACGATCCGCTCCGTACATGCCTTAGTAAAAGGTGCTTTGAAACAACCTCCTACCTGTAGCTCTGCATCCCTAGAGAATAGTTCCAGGGCGTGTGAGACGACCAGCACACGCCTGTCCCGCCCGCCCTCCTGCACGGCCCTTCTGCGTACATCTGTCACCAGCTGATTGGCTGACACGGAGTGGCTGCCAGAATGAAGGGGGTTGGGATGGGAAGGTCACTCTTGGTGTTGGTAGCGGAGCTGGCAAGGAAGGCAACCGTAGGAGACTTTTTGAGGCGCCTCATAAGCAGGCAAGGGAGGAAAAAAAAAAAAAAAAAAGACTTGTTGATAGAAATGGTGTTGATGCTGCATTGATGGGGTGTTGGATAGGGGTTTTAATCCCGTGTAAATGCTGCGATAATAGGGTTTTATACCACATTTTTACTCTGCTATTTTGTTGTTGGGTTGAAAAGCAGTGACTGCTGTTGCCAGCAGCAGGAATAAGACGAATCCAGCAATAACCGTATCAGAGACCAATTACCCAATTCGAGAACCAGCCTCATTGGTTTTGCACTTCTTCACCCACCGCTACTCACTTCCCCACCTCGCTAATGAATCTTTCTCAATCCCTCACCTTTCCCCTCCTCTGAACCCTTCACCAATCCCCCTCACCTTTCGGCACTGCTGAGTCCCAAACAGCACATTGTGAAACGCAAGCTACCTTCCATAACTCAATTCACGGCCTGCTTCAGCTCAGAACCTGCTTGGTTCCATTTCTGTGGTCCATTCCACCTCGGAAGCAACTGAGAAGAGCACGTGCAACAAGTTGCTTGTGTTTTTTCAATCCTCCAAACAAAGCCCGTCGGTTCCATCGACCACAAATCCTACTCTGGAAGACATCAATGTTTTTTTGTTTTTATTAGGCTCCTCGGATAACCGCTTGGTTCCGTTTCTGAGATCACTCTCACCTGGGAAGCGACTGAATGCTGGCGTGCAGTTGCCTCGCCGCGTGAGCCACCTCGGACGCCGACGGGGCTGGCCCTATCCGCACCGATTCCTGAGACGCCTCACCAGCCGGGCCTATTCGCGCAGATTCCCCTCCTATCAACGGTGGCGATCTTCCGGATTGTTCCGACGGTTCGCCTATGGAACGATCGAGATGCTGGTCAGGAGGATGAATCGGCTGGTCACACACGGCAGTCCAATCGTTGCGTAGGGTTTCGCACACGTCCGCACGGGGGTCGCCACCACTGCGATCGTCGCTGATATCACCTCTGCGCTCAGCTTTGCGATCTCTGCGACTATCTGTGCGATCGCCTCCGCGGTCAGCCCCTAGATCTTCCCGGAAATCCTCGCACAGATCCCACTCCTCCTCTCGTGCCGACGCGGCTGCCTGCCGTGAACCCTGAGAGCCCTGAAATGGACGGGAAGGGTAAGGATGGGAGAGAGTCAAAGAGAGTCATTCGTGCGTGCCATTGTCATATCATGGGTGTGAACAAGGAGGATGTAGTCTCTGCCAAAAGAATAGGTACTATAAACACGAGCTGCTGAAACTCGCCTGATGGTTATGTCTTCCAATCGCCTCCATCGATAGGATGACAGCCGCCTGATGCTGTTGCGCAGAAGGAACTTGGCGAATAGACCCTCAGGATTGTCGCTACAGACAAACGCAGTGGCGCACAGACCCTCGGGATTGTCGCCACAGGCAAAAGCAGCAAACGGTTATGGTTGGTGAGAATGGACCAGGGAGTGAAGTGACCTGAGCCGTCAGCCAACTGTGAACCAGGCGATTACGGCCGCTGTTCTACTCGCGTCGCCACGAGGCGTCTACGGAGACCACTAATTCACTGCTGTGGCTAAACTACGACATATTCGCCTTACAAATTGTTTCAAGAACATAGTTTTGCGTAACGCCTGCTAAACGCGAACCACGATTGAGAAAAAACGTACACGCATGGCTACGCTTGCTATATTCTACGACGCGAGAGAACCTGCTTGCTCGCGGAACACAACGGATTTGCCAAATTTTCTGCAATTCTTCTGACGGCCTGTGGGTGATGCACTGATGCGACGAGCACAACAGCGCAAACAGAAACGTAGCACCACAAGACTGGTCCTCTACTGGACGTCTACAAACAGAGAAGCAAAGCTTACAAGTGGCCTGCCAATCCGAGTCATTGCCGCGCAGCTGTCTGTAAGCATGTGATGCACAACGCCCAATGGTGCGTGCGCATCTGGCAAGCCACGAGATTGTTGGGCGGGCGACCTACGAAAATGAGTATATCTCGTATTTCATTCGTGTGCCACGCATGGCTCATATTTCCTCTCTACTGGGTAACTCAAAAAAAATAATTTGTTGGATGCAATACACCACAGTTACCGGTAGTAATACATTCTCCTACTCTTATGAGGAAGGGGGGCTGAGCTGGCTACCCTGCCACTATCTAGTTTACACCGTTACTAGCACCAACTTCTCCATATACACCTCACCAACACCACAACACGGCACGTCTATGAGCTAATGTACCCTATCACAACTTTATTCTCCATTTTACAACTCAAAAGCAAGCTTGCCTAGATGACAAAACCAGATGGAATGGTTGCATTCCTCAACACTGTAACAATCCCCTTGCTGATGACAAAGCCAGCATCCTTCTGTATGGACTCTTGCACTCCGTCCTTGTTGATAATCTGGAAGAGTAAACACAAATGGGGCACGATTCGATCAGACAAGCTAGTTTTTCTCTGAGCAGCAGAGAGTGGTTAAAGCACAAATAGATTCTTACGTGCACATTGTCTCCGATTCGTGCGTTCTTGTCAAGGATAGCTCCCCTGATGATCGAATTTCTCCCAACACCAATGGGCAACTGCCCAGATGCTATCACCCTCTGCAGCTCATCCTCATCCTGGAAATTCAGTGCAGGGGATTGGGTTGCAACATCCGTGTTAAGAGTATGATGTGAATAAGCAGGCTGAGAGCAGCTGTAAAACTAGAATGAGCTGATAACAAATTACACCTGGGAAAAAAAATTCGTGAACAGAAATCATAAACAAATAAGTACCTCGTAGTAGTCAGCTCCTAGCAGCAAGCTGTCGTGGATGGATGACCCAGCACCAACTATCGACCGCAAGCCCACCATTGAGTCGTGAATGGCGCACTCCTGAGAGTCAGAGACAGTGACAGTAGTGAAGATTGGAGACAGTAGCAGAGACAGTGACATAGACTGAGGTTGGGAGGCAATAAGCTCAGGACTTTGAGAGCCCGATTTCCTGCAAACAATCATACATCAGTCGGTGGATGCAGACAGGTTGAACGACAATTCATGCGATTGTAACTAAGAAAGGAGAGGTCCAACGGGCATGGAGGGAGTGCATACGTGCAAGATGCAGCCTTCCCCGATAACACTGCCAGATATGTCAACGTTGTTCAGCTTGGAAGGAGGCAGAGAGCGGGACTGAGTGAATATGGGAGCCGAACGATCATAGAACCTGCACAGCACATTTTTCCCAAGTATGTACAGTAAGAGGTACAGTAAGGCGTTGAGAAAAAACTTGGAGGCTGACATGAGAGTAACAGTGCAAGGAGTGTGATCAATGTGCGATGTACATAGACAAACATCATGATGGGGAGGGGGGGACTAACAAATTGGTCTTGATTACACGTCTCATTACAAGAAGAAAAAGGGGGGGTTGGGAAGTCCTGACTGAAGAATCTTGATGCAATTCGACTCTCGTGACGCAAGGGTTCGGATTGGCGAGTCCACAGGGAGTCTTGACTAAAGAATCGTGATGCAATCTGCCTCACGTGAAGAGGGGGTTTGACTTGGCGAGTCTGAGGTTGACGTGTTAAAGGGCATCAATGGATCCAATGTCTTCCCAGTACCCATCATGAATGCACATTTGCACCTCATACACTCGAATAACAATATAAACAAAAAGCGACTTGACTCACGTGAAGGGGGGGTTTGGCTTGGTGAGTCTGAGGTTGGCGTGGTAAAACGCATCAATGGACCCAATGTCCTCCCAGTATCCATCGTATATGTACGCTTGCACCTGATTCCATTTAACACCAAGGGACAAAGGGGAAGGCGGATGAGTTAGTGGGATGGGGAGGGAGGAATGGAGGAGAGTGGTTCACGAGGGGGAAAGGCAGGGGAGGGGAGACAGGGAGGGATTGGGGGGAAGGGGGGAAGGGGAAAGACTTTACAGCCACCACAAGAATGCAGCACAAGTACAGTACAGTACAGTACAGCCACCAGCTTACCTAAGCACCGTTGGGATGACCTCCCGGCCAAAGTCATTGGCGTCCGGGAACTGCTCGAGCAGCAGGCGAGGCAGGGCCTCCCTGCTGACCATGATTATGAGTCAGCATCAAATCTAGCTCACCTTGGAGCCGTTGGCACAGGCAGCAGGGATGACCTCCCGGCCAAAGTCATTGGCGTCCGGGAATTGCTCGAGAAGTAGGCGAGGCAGGGCATCCCTGCTGATGACGTAGATCCCCATGGACGCTATGAACGGCCGCTTCGCTGCCTCCTGGGGATCCAGACCCACGTTCGTTGTGTCCACCTGTCAATGTAAGCAAATTCAGATCAATTACGATTGTGGAAACGCCAGCTTGTGGGGAGAAAAACTGGCCAATCGCGCTTTCATGAAAGGTGGTACCAAGGAAAATTGCATCCGTGGTGAAACTTTGGTTAGTGACCATTTCGTACCCAGATTTTGGTTTCCGTACCTTCATCTTGTCAAGCTCTGCTCCTTGAGGCTTTTCCGCGAACTCCATGACGCGACCGTCCTCGTCAATCTTCATGAGCCCGAATGACGTCGCACGCTCTCTGAACAGATCCAGCCAACAAGAAGCGTGAGATGAACCAAAATTCAGCCAAAACACCAACAGAATGCCGGGAATTATGCCTCGCAATATCAAATTTCCCTGAAAATTTCTCTACCTGTCAACAGGGATCGCGGCGACGGTGATATCAGCACCAGCAGCCCGGTGGCACTTGATTATTCTGCGGTAGTCACAGCGGTACAGCTGGTCTGCCGCGAGAATCAGATACTCCTGAGGGTTGTGGTCCTCCAGAAGCCATATGTACTGACGCACCGCATCCGCCGTTCCCTGTCCAAAAGTGCACATGATACAGAGAATCGGGATAATCAGAAATTTAAGGCTTCCACTCAGGGCTTCGTTACAGTGTCGAGATTAGTTGTTTCGTTTACCTAGAATCGGCTAAGGTTAACTTTGTTTATTTTTCTTTTGGTCACATCAAGTGCCAGTTGAAACCCACGGGTCTTACCTGGAACCAGTTGGGATTGTCCGGGCTCTGCTGCGCTGCGAGCACTTCCACGAAGCCCTTGGTCTGGTACCCGGTCAGGCACGGCGCATACGCTGTGAAGCAGTGGCGGTTCAGCGAGGCGGAATTGACCTGCGAAAAGCATGAATTAACCAGGAAAGCAGCGAATGATGGAGAAAAGTTTTGAGGCGCCTCAAAACTAGACGCTGTGAAGCAGTGGCGGTTCAGCGAGGCGGAATTGACATGCGAAAAGCATGAATTAACCAGGAAAGCAGCGAATGATGGAGAAAAGTTTTGAGGCGCCTCAAAACTAGACGCTGTGAAGCAGTGGCGGTTCAGCGAGGCGGAATTGACCTGCGAGAAGCATGAATTAACCAGGAAAGCAGCGAATGATGGAGAAAGGCATGAATTTGATGGTGCATCGAACGAACGTCATGATCGACGATCGCTGATACACACCAAGCAGACACCTTTTATCCAATTGAAAACTTTTCTGTGCATGCTCGTGGGGTAGCGAAGACTGTCAATTTACCTGAGTGAGAACGTAGATCCGATCTATGTCGCTATTCAAGCAGTTGCTAACGGGGATGTCGATCAGCCTGTAATTCGCGGCCAACGGCACAGCAGGCGTTGCTCGCTCCTTTGTCAACGGGTAAAGCTTTGCGCTTGCTCCCCCACCGAGAATAACCGAGAGCACGCTCTGCGTTACAGAAACAAAGTACCAAGCTTGCATGAGACGAAAAACTCAAACACGATTTACAAATCCATTCACGGAAACGAACGGCACGAAACGACAGTTTTAACCCAAGCACGCACCTTGTTGGGCTCCGGATCAAGACAGACATCGGTGAAAGCTTCCGAATCGGAGATAGCTCGGGGAGTCACCGGCCTCCTCAAAGCTTCAGATTTGCTGGTGCCGTTCTTCTGCTGGACTGACAGAGGTTGAGAAACGGCAGTGCTCCAGGAAACCTTGGCTAAACTCGGCGAAGCAGCACATCTATGCTGACAAGCGCTAGCGAAATGCTTCTTCTGCTGGCTTGCTCTCACAAGGCAGGTGCCCGTGGCATAATTCGCGGTAGCCATGTGCCTAGAAATGAGACCAGACGCAAAAGAATCTGAGAATCCTTTCGACTTCGTGAAGAAATTCCTGAGATCTTGAATGCCGGCGTGATTCACAGGAAAAAAGCACAACCGGCAGCACCTTGTAGCTCGAACCCAGCATCTCGCAGCCAAATGGAGCGTGAGGATGCGTGCATAATCAAGCCCAACGAAAGATTCTCCACAGCCATAATGCCTTGGCCCAGAGCCTTTGCGAAGGAAGTCTTCGGTGCTGCGAGATTCGCGACAGCTGACAAGGTGGGAGAAAGGCACGCGATAAAGAGTTTCGCGACGGTTTTGTTCGCAAAGAGATCTCAGGCCTTCCAGTCAAAGGGCAGGGAGATTCCGAGGTTATTGGCGCGCCTCGGTGATTTTTTTTTTTTTTTTTTTTTTTGTTGAATGTTATTACACTATAAAAGCGCATACATCCTCAGTCGTAACTGATTTTCTGGAGAGGACCTACCCTGGTACCAACATGTTAGTGCCACTACCGGGGTCACCCCTCCATGAGGCTTCTACGGGGGCTGCCTGATCGTTCTGGGATTGCGCCAGATGGAGAGAAACCCATCGCTCCACGCGCCTCGGTGATGTACAAGTCCTTGATTGGGGGACGCCAGCGTGGGGCATGGGGTGGACAATTCATGGTGACCATCCACATCACTTCTATGACGTGGCACATTCAAACAAAGCACACGCTTTGTTGGAAGTGGGTGAAAATGCTAAAACTTGTTCTCTAGCAGAAGACTACAGCCTTATGTTTGCATTTTCTCCTTCAGGAAAATACGACTCCACCAACCTCCATCAAACCACGCAACCTCTTGTGCATGTTTACCCCCATAACTCTCAAAGCAAACCTTGTGCCATGTGTTTGTATTGTAGTTGAGAAGAACATACCATTATAGTATTTCCAACTTGAGGCGTGAATGAGGTTCACTTGCAGCAAAACCCAACTCCGCGTGTGACATGCACTCAATTTCAGCATCTCTGGCTGGCAAACCTTTTGGTCTGGATGCCCCATCCCCATACCTCAGATAACTCAATGCTTTTGACACCCAAACGACCCAAGCTCTGCATGCATTCCTCCACTGCAAATAGTTTGAATCAACAAGCTCTCCATGGCTGCCTCAAGATGATACCATCTAAACTAGCTCATCTACCTCCATAATCATATCACATCTCATACAGCATGTTTCAGGTAACAGCCTCAAGAGGATGGGATGGAGAAATGATGTCAGGCCATTCAGCTTGATCGTTGATGGTCCAACAGGAGAGCGATCACAAGAGGAAAGACTGTTCGTAGGATGACTGATGCAGGAACTAGGGGCTTGGATGTACAAAAGAGAGGGAAGACCCCCTCGTTTTGTGGCTAGCCCATGGCATACTTGGCTGTCCAGGTACGTGCGGTTGCTTCATACTTTTGCCTGTCTGTCTTATACATGTGCGCGATTTCAGGAACCAGAGGATCATCTGGGTTCGGATCCGTCAACATGGAGCAAATCGACAAAAGAACCTGCGAAGGACAAAAGCACAAATATTAGAAGAGAACACCAAATCGTGACAACATCGAACAAAAGCCTCATTTAACTACCTTAGAAATGGTCAAGGCCGGACTCCACTGCTCCTTCAGAATGTCCAAGCAAATGCTCCCGTTGCTGTTGATGTTGGGATGAAACACCTTCGTCCTGAAGGCGACCTGCAATATTGGAGCGTAATGGAGCGACAGAAGGTAATGTTGAGACTGAAGAATTCCCAGACAACAAGCCCAGATGACCATGATTGACGACCGGGACTGCCGAAAGTGACTTAAGAGGGTAACCACGAAGAACCATATGGTAACTAATCGGGAGACTATACAGATCAAACGTCGCGATTCAATACACACGGATTTAGGGTACCTGCGAAGAACCATATGGTAACTAAACGGCAAACAATACAGATCAGACGTCGCGATTCAATACACGCGGATTTCAGATCGTACCTTGGGAGGCTTGAAAGGGTAGTCGGGAGGAAAGTGTATGGTAACCAGGAAGACGCCACCGGCGTAAGGACTATCTGGAGGACCCATGATTGTCGCTTGCCAATGAAACATGTCTTCGGCAACTGGACCTGCACTGCATGATGTAGGAGGGTCTCTCTGAAGATCTTTCAGCTCCTTAAGAATCCTTTTCGAGGCCATCGCGGGCCCTCCCCCAGCCGAAACTAATATAAAATCCGGCAATAAGGCGACGACGAAGAATCTGCCAAAAAAAATATGACGAGAACAGTTCAAGCCTGCAGGCCGAAGCACACGAGTTCAGAGATCCTAGGGATACCAGATGCTTAGGCTGCAGGGGGAGAGCGTTGGAGGGAAAGCTAGAAAGGATGGGAAGGATGAGAGGGAACTGATTGAAGCTTTGACTGTAGTCGCAGAACCTGCTGCTATCGCCAGCGGCGGATCTGACACGCACCGAGGACAGTACACGCCTCATACGACTGGCTGCCTCTTGCGACTTCTGGGTTCGGTGATGACCACGGGAAACTGCATCGCAGGGCTACGCGGAGGGGTTCTGCGAACTGCTTCGGCAACACTGGGACCTTCATCCACACAAATCCAGACTGATCCTAAACTGTACACCTCGTCCATGGAATAACGATCTGTATTTTTAGCATTAAATTATTATTCAGCCAGCACACATAGATTATACCATTGGGATGTGCGCTTGGTCGTGTGGGAACATACTGGTGACCTAAGGATAATAACATATAAATACCACTGTTCGCAAATTCTCATTTTCTACGTGGAAACATATTATATTTAGGATACTACGTGTCACAAAACAACATTCCTTGTGAACACCGTACAGACACAGTAGCCACATTACTACCGAACCACATCCGTCTTTCTGACGTCCCAAGAGCAAGTTTCTCGCAACCGTGCTGCCACATCCTTGAGAACCTTTTTCCTATGCATCCTAAACCGAACGGCCGTAATCTCTCCTCCACCACTGGCAGCACCACCTCACACCAACCCTCGACCTTCATCCCCGCACGCCCTTCCGACTCGCATGCTCGAAGCTCCTCCAGCACCGCCTCATCTTCTTCCAAGCTCGTCGGGAACTGCTTCAATCTAGCCTCGACAAAGAGACGGACGGTTTCAGCAGCAGCTTTTAATGCAGGTGTGAAGGAAGAGGCGATTGGGAGGAGGTGGTGACAGGAGGAGGTGGAGAGGGCCCAGCCGTAATGAATGGCAGCACTGGCCAGAGATGTGTAGTCTGGGGAGGCTGCACAGGGGGGGAAGAGCAGGGAGAGACAGCGGGGTTGGGGACACCTCAGAACACACCACTGACCAGGGATGTGTAGTCTGGGGGACAGGGACAGAGGAGACTGGACGTGAGGAGAGAGTGGGGGGAAACGGCAGGGGGGAGATGGTGAGGTGGGTGGGAGCAGACTAGGGGCGTTAGAGATGTATGAATTCTGGCAGAGCAGGATGAGGTGGAAAATAAGAACAGATAGATGTGAGCGAGAATTGGTTGTTGTGCAGGCTATATGACACACCCTGATAGCGCATGTCTCAGCAAATCACCTTGTGACACGTGGACGGCGTGCCAGCTGGCAGCGAGGGCGGCGAGGAGATTCGGCTCTACTATGCCGCCCGCCCACACAGAAACTCCCACGCCTTCGTCCTCCTCCTTTACAAGCACCTCCTTTACAATATTTGTGCTTGCGCCACTGTGTCCCCGTTCCGCCTTATTCTCCCTCGTTTCCACCTCCCTCGTTTCCTGTGCACTCCTCTGCTCTATCCGCTGTCGCAGCTGCAGCTGTGGAAGGCTATTCCCTTCAGCATACGTCCCTCCAGCCTCTCGAGCCTTCACCACTTCACCCACCGCTGCTGCTGCCGCATGCCACATCACACGCACCACACCCCCCTTTCCTCCCGTGCCCCTTCTTCCTTCCACACCCTCATCTCCTGCCATGCCCCCCTTTCCTCCCATGTCTGTTTCCTCGCTTCCTGGAAGCAGCAAAGAGACTCCAATGCCCCAAACACGCAGCAAGCCTGCCCTCAGATCCACCTCCCCCGGACGAACCTCCCCGCCGCTCCCTCCCCCCACCCCTCTCCCTGCACCCTGCCCCTCCTGGTGGTACACCACCAAGGCTACGGTTCGGATGCCTCGGGAGAGGTTCGGGAAGAGCCGGACGTGGTCATAGGGATTGTCGTCGAGCACAAAGCCGTATCCCAGCAGCAGGTGGTGGTTGGGCTTGTACCCGTACACTGTGAAGAGCTCTGCACCACGCTGAACCTCTTCCCTGGCGTAGAATTCAAAACTGTTCTGCTGCACCTGGTGGGGTGATAGGGGGGTGGATGGCATGACGGGATGGCATAAAGTGTTTGCCTTATCAAAACGCCCACCTTGAACTAATGATACTCACTACAAAATGAACTACTACACTATGCGATTATAAGGCACGTATGTTGCTTCATATGCTTTGTTGTTGTAAAGAAATAACCTAAGATGTTTACATATGCAGATAATACATTTGCATACATATACATGTATGTTTATACTTTGTATATACAGGTATACACAATATGATTATAAAACCTTGCACAATGTTATGTAATATAGGTATAGCAAAAGTTCATAGTGCAATGATGTAGAGTGACACACCTTGTACTGTGTGTTGTGCGGGTGGTGGTGGTTGATGAGCACAAAAATGGGAATATGATGTGTATAGACAAGGCTACAATGAATAAGGACATGGGAAGGTCAGCACACACACCTTGTACTGGGCGTTGTGGGGGTGGTGATGCTCAATCAGTTCAGCAACGGGCACCAGAGCCATGGGCTCGCCCACAAACCGTGTGGGAGGCGCCTCAAACATAAGCTTGTAGAATGGCACAGCACACACACCTTGTACTGTGCGTTGTGGGGGTGGTGATGATCAATCAGCTCAGCAATGGGCACCAGAGCCATGGGCTCGCCCACAAACCGCCGCCTGTCAGACGCAGGCAGCGCTGACTTTTGAGTTGGCTCAGAAGTCTGGCCTAGAACAGCTCTAGTGACGCACCTTGTACTGTGCGTTGTGGGGGTGGTGGTGGTCGATCAGCTCAGCAATGGGCACCAGAGCCATGGGCTCGCCCACAAACCACCGCCTCTCAGACGCAGGCAGTGCCAGCAGCTGCTCTAGCATTGCCCCCCTCCCCCTCTCCTGCTCCCTCTCTTCCTCTTGGGGAAAGCGTGTGGTGTCAGTGTGAGACTCGGCGGAGGTTCGGCGGGCAGGTGCGGGAGTGGAGAAGGCTCGGGAGTTCATGATGGCAAGAGCCCAGAGGAATTGGTGGAGCGAGGCGAAGGCGATGGCTGGTGGGTGGCATAGTTTGTACTGTTGCTCGTAGTACTCGCGGACCATGCGGATCTGAAAGGGTGGGACACGATTGAGGCATGACGGAATTAAACAAAAATCTGCTTCTGCTGGGATGGCGGGTGGCAGACTAAGCTGGAGCTTGTACTATTGCTCGTAGTACTGACGGACCATGCGGATCTGAAAGGGCGAGGGCGGCGGGAACGGGTATCGATGGGATAGGAGAGTGGTTGGGGTGGGAAGAGGTAAGGGAGGGGGAGGGGGAGAAGGAAGAGGGAGAAAAAGAAAAACGAAGCAGCTTCCCAGGAAGACAAGAAGTTGGAAACACACTTGGTTCTTGAGAGCTCTCAAAACCGGTTGGCAAAATCAACAATTGCTAGTGGGAAGAAGATTGAAGAAAGAATGGAAGATTAGAATGATAACTTGCGAGCCGGGCGGAGGGGAAGGGTGGGTTAGGGGGGAGGGGTGTTGTTCCATTTTCTCTCACATACTCGCTCCACAAACGAGGGTGACTGTAGCTCGTCCAGCGTGGCAGCATCAAACAAGAATGGCAGAGGCACGTAGGCCGGCAGGATCTGCAGGTACGGCCACCACTCCGAGCCTCGCCCCCGCGCCTGCTCCCGAAGCAGCCACGCAGCTCCGGCGGCGAGCGTCCACACAGGGTTGGCGTAGGGTGCTGCTTCTTCAGCCATGGTGTGGGTGGACACCCAGAGAGAGCGAGGGATGGAGAGCAGCAGCTGGCCTTTCTTCTTTGACTGCCCTGCCACCACTGTCAGCTGCTTCCTAGAGAGAGGTAATGGGTTGAGAGTAGGGAGAGGGGGAGAGAGAGGGGGAGGAAGGGGGGAGGGCAGGACAAGTAAGTTACATGAGTTGACTCAAAGGCTCCTCGATAGAAGGAGAGGGTGCTGCTTCTTCGGCCATGGTGTGGGTGGATACCCAGAGGGAACAAGGGATGGAGAGCAGCAGCTGCTCTCTCTTCTTCTGCCATGGTGTGGGTGGACACTCTGAGGGAACAAGGGATGGAGAGCAGCAGCTGCCCTCTCTTCTTCTGCCATGGTGTGGGTGGACACTCAGAGGGAACAAGGGATGGAGAGCAGCAGCTGCCCTCTCTTCTTCTGCCATGGTGTGGGTGGACACTCAGAGGGAACGAGGGATGGAGAGCAGCAGCTGCCCTCTCTTCTTCGGCCATGGTGTGGGCGGACACTCAGAGGGAACGAGGGATGGAGAGCAGCAGCTGCCCTCTCTTCTTCGGCCATGGTGTGGGTGGACACTCCGAGGGAACGAGGGATGGAGAGCAGCAGCTGCCCTCTCTTCTTCGGCCATGGTGTGGGTGGACACTCAGAGGGAACAAGGGATGGAGAGCAGCAGCTGCCCTCTCTTCTTCTGCCATGGTGTGGGTGGACACTCAGAGGGAACGAGGGATGGAGAGCAGCAGCTGGCCTTTCTTCTTTGACTGCCCTGCCACCACTGTCAGATGCTTCCTAGAGAGAGGTAATGGGTTGAGAGTAGGGAGAGGGGGAGAGAGAGGGGGAGGAAGGGGGGAGGGCAGGACAAGTAAGTTATATGAGTTGACTCAAAGGCTCCTCGATAGAAGGAGAGGGTGCTGCTTCTTCGGCCATGGTGTGGGTGGATACCCAGAGGGAACAAGGGATGGAGAGCAGCAGCTGCCCTCTCTTCTTCGGCCATGGTGTGGGTGGACACTCAGAGGGAACAAGGGATGGAGAGCAGCAGCTGCCCTCTCTTCTTCTGCCAAGGTGTGGGTGGACACTCAGAGGGAACAAGGGATGGAGAGCAGCAGCTGCCCTCTCTTATTCTGCCATGGTGTGGGTGGACACTCAGAGGGAACAAGGGATGGAGAGCAGCAGCTGCCCTCTCTTCTTCTGCCATGGTGTGGGTGGACACTCAGAGGGAACGAGGGATGGAGAGTAGCAGCTGCCCTATCTTCTTCGGCCATGGTGTGGGCGGACACTCAGAGGGAACGAGGGATGGAGAGCAGCAGCTGCCCTCTCTTCTTCGGCCATGGTGTGGGTGGACACTCAGAGGGAACGAGGGATGGAGAGCAGCAGCTGCCCTCTCTTCTTCGGCCATGGTGTGGGTGGACACTCAGAGGGAACAAGGGATGGAGAGCAGCAGCTGCCCTCTCTTCTTCTGCCATGGTGTGGGTGGACACTCAGAGGGAACAAGGGATGGAGAGCAGCAGCTGCCCTCTCTTCTTCTGCCATGGTGTGGGCGGACACTCAGAGGGAACGAGGGATGGAGAGAAGCAGCTGCCCTCTCTTCTTCTGCCATGGTGTGGGTGGACACTCAGAGGGAACAAGGGATGGAGAGCAGCAGCTGCCCTCTCTTCTTCTGCCATGGTGTGGGTGGACACTCAGAGGGAACAAGGGATGGAGAGCAGCAGCTGCCCTCTCTTCTTCGGCCATGGTGTGGGTGGACACTCAGAGGGAACGAGGGATGGAGAGCAGCAGCTGCCCTCTCTTCTTCGGCCATGGTGTGGGTGGACACTCAGAGGGAACAAGGGATGGAGAGCAGCAGCTGCCCTCTCTTCTTCGGCCATGGTGTGGGTGGACACTCAGAGGGAACGAGGGATGGAGAGCAGCAGCTGCCCTCTCTTCTTCTGCCATGGTGTGGGTGGACACTCAGAGGGAACAAGGGATGGAGAGCAGCAGCTGCCCTCTCTTCTTCGGCCATGGTGTGGGTGGACACTCAGAGGGAACGAGGGATGGAGAGCAGCAGCTGCCCTCTCTTCTTCGGCCATGGTGTGGGTGGACACTCAGAGGGAACAAGGGATGGAGAGCAGCAGCTGCCCTCTCTTCTTCGGCCATGGTGTGGGTGGACACTCAGAGGGAACGAGGGATGGAGAGCAGCAGCTGCCCTCTCTTCTTCTGCCATGGTGTGGGTGGACACTCAGAGGGAACAAGGGTTGGAGAGCAGCAGCTGCCCTCTCTTCTTCTGCCATGGTGTGGGTGGACACTCAGAGGGAACAAGGGATGGAGAGCAGCAGCTGCCCTCTCTTCTTCGGCCATGGTGTGGGTGGACACTCAGAGGGAACGAGGGATGGAGAGCAGCAGCTGCCCTCTCTTCTTCGGCCATGGTGTGGGTGGACACTCAGAGGGAACAAGGGATGGAGAGCAGCAGCTGCCCTCTCTTCTTCTGCCATGGTGTGGGTGGACACTCAGAGGGAACGAGGGATGGAGAGCAGCAGCTGCCCTCTCTTCTTCGGCCATGGTATGGGTGGACACTCAGAGGGAACAAGGGATGGAGAGCAGCAGCTGCCCTCTCTTCTTCTGCCATGGTGTGGGCGGACACTCAGAGGGAACGAGGGATGGAGAGCAGCAGCTGCCCTCTCTTCTTCTGCCATGGTGTGGGTGGACACTCAGAGGGAACAAGGGATGGAGAGCAGCAGCTGCCCTCTCTTCTTCTGCCATGGTGTGGGTGGACACTCAGAGGGAACAAGGGATGGAGAGCAGCAGCTGCCCTCTCTTCTTCTGCCATGGTGTGGGTGGACACTCAGAGGGAACGAGGGATGGAGAGCAGCAGCTGCCCTCTCTTCTTCGGCCATGGTGTGGGCGGACACTCAGAGGGAACGAGGGATGGAGAGCAGCAGCTGCCCTCTCTTCTTCGGCCATGGTGTGGGCGGACACTCAGAGGGAACGAGGGATGGAGAGCAGCAGCTGCCCTCTCTTCTTCGGCCATGGTGTGGGTGGACACTCAGAGGGAACAAGGGATGGAGAGCAGCAGCTGCCCTCTCTTCTTCTGCCATGGTGTGGGTGGACACTCAGAGGGAACGAGGGATGGAGAGCAGCAGCTGGCCTTTCTTCTTTGACTGCCCTGCCACCACTGTCAGCTGCTTCCTAGAGAGAGGTAATGGGTTGAGAGTAGGGAGAGGGGGAGAGAGAGGGGGAGGAAGGGGGGAGGGCAGGACAAGTAAGTTATATGAGTTGACTCAAAGGCTCCTCGATAGAAGGAGAGGGTGCTGCTTCTTCGGCCATGGTGTGGGTGGATACCCAGAGGGAACAAGGGATGGAGAGCAGCAGCTGCCCTCTCTTCTTCGGCCATGGTGTGGGTGGACACTCAGAGGGAACAAGGGATGGAGAGCAGCAGCTGCCCTCTCTTCTTCTGCCATGGTGTGGGTGGACACTCAGAGGGAACAAGGGATGGAGAGCAGCAGCGGCCCTCTCTTCTTCTGCCATGGTGTGGGTGGACACTCAGAGGGAACAAGGGATGGAGAGCAGCAGCTGCCCTCTCTTCTTCTGCCATGGTGTGGGTGGACACTCAGAGGGAACGAGGGATGGAGAGCAGCAGCTGCCCTCTCTTCTTCGGCCATGGTGTGGGCGGACACTCAGAGGGAACGAGGGATGGAGAGCACCAGCTGCCCTCTCTTCTTCGGCCATGGTGTGGGTGGACACTCAGAGGGAACGAGGGATGGAGAGAAGCAGCTGCCCTCTCTTCTTCGGCCATGGTGTGGGTGGACACTCAGAGGGAACAAGGGATGGAGAGCAGCAGCTGCCCTCTCTTCTTCTGCCATGGTGTGGGTGGACACTCAGAGGGAACAAGGGATGGAGAGCAGCAGGTGCCCTCTCTTCTTCTGCCATGGTGTGGGCGGACACTCAGAGGGAACGAGGGATGGAGAGCAGCAGCTGCCCTCTCTTCTTCTGCCATGGTGTGGGTGGACACTCAGAGGGAACAAGGGATGGAGAGCAGCAGCTGCCCTCTCTTCTTCTGCCATGGTGTGGGTGGACACTCAGAGGGAACAAGGGATGGAGAGCAGCAGCTGCCCTCTCTTCTTCGGCCATGGTGTGGGTGGACACTCAGAGGGAACAAGGGATGGAGAGCAGCAGCTGCCCTCTCTTCTTCTGCCATGGTGTGGGTGGATACCCAGAGGGAACAAGGGATGGAGAGCAGCAGCTGCCCTCTCTTCTTCTGCCATGGTGTGGGTGGACACTCAGAGGGAACAAGGGATGGAGAGCAGCAGCTGCCCTCTCTTCTTCGGCCATGGTGTGGGTGGACACTCAGAGGGAACGAGGGATGGAGAGCAACAGCTGCCCTCTCTTCTTCGGCCATGGTGTGGGTGGACACTCAGAGGGAACAAGGGATGGAGAGCAGCAGCTGCCCTCTCTTCTTCTGCCATGGTGTGGGTGGACACTCAGAGGGAACGAGGGATGGAGAGCAGCAGCTGGCCTTTCTTCTTTGACTGCCCTGCCACCACTGTCAGCTGCTTCCTAGAGAGAGGTAATGGGTTGAGAGTAGGGAGAGGGGGAGAGAGAGGGGGAGGAAGGGGGGAGGGCAGGACAAGTAAGTTATATGAGTTGACTCAAAGGCTCCTCGATAGAAGGAGAGGGTGCTGCTTCTTCGGCCATGGTGTGGGTGGATACCCAGAGGGAACAAGGGATGGAGAGCAGCAGCTGCCCTCTCTTCTTCGGCCATGGTGTGGGTGGACACTCAGAGGGAACAAGGGATGGAGAGCAGCAGCTGCCCTCTCTTCTTCTGCCATGGTGTGGGTGGACACTCAGAGGGAACAAGGGATGGAGAGCAGCAGCGGCCCTCTCTTCTTCTGCCATGGTGTGGGTGGACACTCAGAGGGAACAAGGGATGGAGAGCAGCAGCTGCCCTCTCTTCTTCTGCCATGGTGTGGGTGGACACTCAGAGGGAACGAGGGATGGAGAGCAGCAGCTGCCCTCTCTTCTTCGGCCATGGTGTGGGCGGACACTCAGAGGGAACGAGGGATGGAGAGCAGCAGCTGCCCTCTCTTCTTCGGCCATGGTGTGGGTGGACACTCAGAGGGAACGAGGGATGGAGAGAAGCAGCTGCCCTCTCTTCTTCGGCCATGGTGTGGGTGGACACTCAGAGGGAACAAGGGATGGAGAGCAGCAGCTGCCCTCTCTTCTTCTGCCATGGTGTGGGTGGACACTCAGAGGGAACAAGGGATGGAGAGCAGCAGGTGCCCTCTCTTCTTCTGCCATGGTGTGGGCGGACACTCAGAGGGAACGAGGGATGGAGAGCAGCAGCTGCCCTCTCTTCTTCTGCCATGGTGTGGGTGGACACTCAGAGGGAACAAGGGATGGAGAGCAGCAGCTGCCCTCTCTTCTTCTGCCATGGTGTGGGTGGACACTCAGAGGGAACAAGGGATGGAGAGCAGCAGCTGCCCTCTCTTCTTCGGCCATGGTGTGGGTGGACACTCAGAGGGAACAAGGGATGGAGAGCAGCAGCTGCCCTCTCTTCTTCTGCCATGGTGTGGGTGGATACCCAGAGGGAACAAGGGATGGAGAGCAGCAGCTGCCCTCTCTTCTTCTGCCATGGTGTGGGTGGACACTCAGAGGGAACAAGGGATGGAGAGCAGCAGCTGCCCTCTCTTCTTCGGCCATGGTGTGGGTGGACACTCAGAGGGAACAAGGGATGGAGAGCAGCAGCTGCCCTCTCTTCTTCTGCCATGGTGTGGGTGGACACTCAGAGGGAACGAGGGATGGAGAGCAGCAGCTGCCCTCTCTTCTTCGGCCATGGTGTGGGTGGACACTCAGAGGGAACAAGGGATGGAGAGCAGCAGCTGCCCTCTCTTCTTCTGCCATGGTGTGGGTGGACACTCAGAGGGAACGAGGGATGGAGAGCAGCAGCTGCCCTCTCTTCTTCGGCCATGGTATGGGTGGACACTCAGAGGGAACAAGGGATGGAGAGCAGCAGCTGCCCTCTCTTCTTCTGCCATGGTGTGGGCGGACACTCAGAGGGAACGAGGGATGGAGAGCAGCAGCTGCCCTCTCTTCTTCTGCCATGGTGTGGGTGGACACTCAGAGGGAACAAGGGATGGAGAGCAGCAGCTGCCCTCTCTTCTTCTGCCATGGTGTGGGTGGACACTCAGAGGGAACAAGGGATGGAGAGCAGCAGCTGCCCTCTCTTCTTCTGCCATGGTGTGGGTGGACACTCAGAGGGAACGAGGGATGGAGAGCAGCAGCTGCCCTCTCTTCTTCGGCCATGGTGTGGGCGGACACTCAGAGGGAACGAGGGATGGAGAGCAGCAGCTGCCCTCTCTTCTTCGGCCATGGTGTGGGCGGACACTCAGAGGGAACGAGGGATGGAGAGCAGCAGCTGCCCTCTCTTCTTCGGCCATGGTGTGGGTGGACACTCAGAGGGAACAAGGGATGGAGAGCAGCAGCTGCCCTCTCTTCTTCTGCCATGGTGTGGGTGGACACTCAGAGGGAACGAGGGATGGAGAGCAGCAGCTGGCCTTTCTTCTTTGACTGCCCTGCCACCACTGTCAGCTGCTTCCTAGAGAGAGGTAATGGGTTGAGAGTAGGGAGAGGGGGAGAGAGAGGGGGAGGAAGGGGGGAGGGCAGGACAAGTAAGTTATATGAGTTGACTCAAAGGCTCCTCGATAGAAGGAGAGGGTGCTGCTTCTTCGGCCATGGTGTGGGTGGATACCCAGAGGGAACAAGGGATGGAGAGCAGCAGCTGCCCTCTCTTCTTCGGCCATGGTGTGGGTGGACACTCAGAGGGAACAAGGGATGGAGAGCAGCAGCTGCCCTCTCTTCTTCTGCCATGGTGTGGGTGGACACTCAGAGGGAACAAGGGATGGAGAGCAGCAGCGGCCCTCTCTTCTTCTGCCATGGTGTGGGTGGACACTCAGAGGGAACAAGGGATGGAGAGCAGCAGCTGCCCTCTCTTCTTCTGCCATGGTGTGGGTGGACACTCAGAGGGAACGAGGGATGGAGAGCAGCAGCTGCCCTCTCTTCTTCGGCCATGGTGTGGGCGGACACTCAGAGGGAACGAGGGATGGAGAGCAGCAGCTGCCCTCTCTTCTTCGGCCATGGTGTGGGTGGACACTCAGAGGGAACGAGGGATGGAGAGAAGCAGCTGCCCTCTCTTCTTCGGCCATGGTGTGGGTGGACACTCAGAGGGAACAAGGGATGGAGAGCAGCAGCTGCCCTCTCTTCTTCTGCCATGGTGTGGGTGGACACTCAGAGGGAACAAGGGATGGAGAGCAGCAGGTGCCCTCTCTTCTTCTGCCATGGTGTGGGCGGACACTCAGAGGGAACGAGGGATGGAGAGCAGCAGCTGCCCTCTCTTCTTCTGCCATGGTGTGGGTGGACACTCAGAGGGAACAAGGGATGGAGAGCAGCAGCTGCCCTCTCTTCTTCTGCCATGGTGTGGGTGGACACTCAGAGGGAACAAGGGATGGAGAGCAGCAGCTGCCCTCTCTTCTTCGGCCATGGTGTGGGTGGACACTCAGAGGGAACAAGGGATGGAGAGCAGCAGCTGCCCTCTCTTCTTCTGCCATGGTGTGGGTGGATACCCAGAGGGAACAAGGGATGGAGAGCAGCAGCTGCCCTCTCTTCTTCTGCCATGGTGTGGGTGGACACTCAGAGGGAACAAGGGATGGAGAGCAGCAGCTGCCCTCTCTTCTTCGGCCATGGTGTGGGTGGACACTCAGAGGGAACGAGGGATGGAGAGCAACAGCTGCCCTCTCTTCTTCGGCCATGGTGTGGGTGGACACTCAGAGGGAACAAGGGATGGAGAGCAGCAGCTGCCCTCTCTTCTTCTGCCATGGTGTGGGTGGACACTCAGAGGGAACGAGGGATGGAGAGCAGCAGCTGGCCTTTCTTCTTTGACTGCCCTGCCACCACTGTCAGCTGCTTCCTAGAGAGAGGTAATGGGTTGAGAGTAGGGAGAGGGGGAGAGAGAGGGGGAGGAAGGGGGGAGGGCAGGACAAGTAAGTTATATGAGTTGACTCAAAGGCTCCTCGATAGAAGGAGAGGGTGCTGCTTCTTCGGCCATGGTGTGGGTGGATACCCAGAGGGAACAAGGGATGGAGAGCAGCAGCTGCCCTCTCTTCTTCGGCCATGGTGTGGGTGGACACTCAGAGGGAACAAGGGATGGAGAGCAGCAGCTGCCCTCTCTTCTTCTGCCATGGTGTGGGTGGACACTCAGAGGGAACAAGGGATGGAGAGCAGCAGCGGCCCTCTCTTCTTCTGCCATGGTGTGGGTGGACACTCAGAGGGAACAAGGGATGGAGAGCAGCAGCTGCCCTCTCTTCTTCTGCCATGGTGTGGGTGGACACTCAGAGGGAACGAGGGATGGAGAGCAGCAGCTGCCCTCTCTTCTTCGGCCATGGTGTGGGCGGACACTCAGAGGGAACGAGGGATGGAGAGCAGCAGCTGCCCTCTCTTCTTCGGCCATGGTGTGGGTGGACACTCAGAGGGAACGAGGGATGGAGAGAAGCAGCTGCCCTCTCTTCTTCGGCCATGGTGTGGGTGGACACTCAGAGGGAACAAGGGATGGAGAGCAGCAGCTGCCCTCTCTTCTTCTGCCATGGTGTGGGTGGACACTCAGAGGGAACAAGGGATGGAGAGCAGCAGGTGCCCTCTCTTCTTCTGCCATGGTGTGGGCGGACACTCAGAGGGAACGAGGGATGGAGAGCAGCAGCTGCCCTCTCTTCTTCTGCCATGGTGTGGGTGGACACTCAGAGGGAACAAGGGATGGAGAGCAGCAGCTGCCCTCTCTTCTTCTGCCATGGTGTGGGTGGACACTCAGAGGGAACAAGGGATGGAGAGCAGCAGCTGCCCTCTCTTCTTCGGCCATGGTGTGGGTGGACACTCAGAGGGAACAAGGGATGGAGAGCAGCAGCTGCCCTCTCTTCTTCTGCCATGGTGTGGGTGGATACCCAGAGGGAACAAGGGATGGAGAGCAGCAGCTGCCCTCTCTTCTTCTGCCATGGTGTGGGTGGACACTCAGAGGGAACAAGGGATGGAGAGCAGCAGCTGCCCTCTCTTCTTCGGCCATGGTGTGGGTGGACACTCAGAGGGAACAAGGGATGGAGAGCAGCAGCTGCCCTCTCTTCTTCTGCCATGGTGTGGGTGGACACTCAGAGGGAACAAGGGATGGAGAGCAGCAGCTGCCCTCTCTTCTTCGGCCATGGTGTGGGTGGACACTCAGAGGGAACAAGGAATGGAGAGCAGCAGCTGCCCTCTCTTCTTCGGCCATGGTGTGGGTGGACACTCAGAGGGAACGAGGGATGGAGAGCAGCAGCTGCCCTCTCTTCTTCGGCCATGGTGTGGGTGGACACTCAGAGGGAACGAGGGATGGAGAGCAGCAGCTGCCCTCTCTTCTTCTGCCATGGTGTGGGTGGACACTCAGAGGGAACAAGGGATGGAGAGCAGCAGCTGCCCTCTCTTCTTCTGCCATGGTGTGGGTGGACACTCAGAGGGAACGAGGGATGGAGAGCAGCAGCTGCCCTCTCTTCTTCGGCCATGGTGTGGGTGGATACCCAGAGGGAACAAGGGATGGAGAGCAGCAGCTGCCCTCTCTTCTTCTGCCATGGTGTGGGTGGACACTCAGAGGGAACAAGGGATGGAGAGCAGCAGCTGCCCTCTCTTCTTCTGCCATGGTGTGGGTGGACACTCAGAGGGAACGAGGGATGGAGAGCAGCAGCTGCCCTCTCTTCTTCTGCCATGGTGTGGGTGGACACTCAGAGGGAACGAGGGATGGAGAGCAGCAGCTGCCCTCTCTTCTTCGGCCATGGTGTGGGTGGACACTCAGAGGGAACAAGGGATGGAGAGCAGCAGCTGCCCTCTCTTCTTCTGCCATGGTGTGGGTGGACACTCAGAGGGAACGAGGGATGGAGAGCAGCAGCTGCCCTCTCTTCTTCTGCCATGGTGTGGGTGGACACTCAGAGGGAACGAGGGATGGAGAGCAGCAGCTGCCCTCTCTTCTTCTGCCATGGTGTGGGTGGACACTCAGAGGGAACGAGGGATGGAGAGCAGCAGCTGCCCTCTCTTCTTCTGCCATGGTGTGGGTGGACACTCAGAGGGAACGAGGGATGGAGAGCAGCAGCTGCCCTCTCTTCTTCGGCCATGGTGTGGGTGGACACTCAGAGGGAACGAGGGATGGAGAGCAGCAGCTGCCCTCTCTTCTTCTGCCATGGTGTGGGCGGACACTCAGAGGGAACGAGGGATGGAGAGCAGCAGCTGCCCTCTCTTCTTCTGCCATGGTGTGGGTGGACACTCAGAGGGAACGAGGGATGGAGAGCAGCAGCTGCCCTCTCTTCTTCGGCCATGGTGTGGGTGGACACTCAGAGGGAACAAGGGATGGAGAGCAGCAGCTGCCCTCTCTTCTTCTGCCATGGTGTGGGTGGACACTCAGAGGGAACAAGGGATGGAGAGCAGCAGCTGCCCTCTCTTCTTCTGCCATGGTGTGGGTGGACACTCAGAGGGAACGAGGGATGGAGAGCAGCAGCTGCCCTCTCTTCTTCGGCCATGGTGTGGGTGGATACCCAGAGGGAACAAGGGATGGAGAGCAGCAGCT
Organism: Closterium sp. Naga37s-1; assembly: GCA_947471745.1. NCBI lineage: Eukaryota > Viridiplantae > Streptophyta > Zygnematophyceae > Desmidiales > Closteriaceae > Closterium > Closterium sp. Naga37s-1. The sequence continues at coordinate 1,541,717 of CANJKZ010000105.1, forward strand.
GCCCTCTCTTCTTCTGCCATGGTGTGGGTGGACACTCAGAGGGAACAAGGGATGGAGAGCAGCAGCTGCCCTCTCTTCTTCTGCCATGGTGTGGGTGGACACTCAGAGGGAACGAGGGATGGAGAGCAGCAGCTGCCCTCTCTTCTTCTGCCATGGTGTGGGTGGACACTCAGAGGGAACGAGGGATGGAGAGCAGCAGCTGCCCTCTCTTCTTCGGCCATGGTGTGGGTGGACACTCAGAGGGAACAAGGGATGGAGAGCAGCAGCTGCCCTCTCTTCTTCTGCCATGGTGTGGGTGGACACTCAGAGGGAACGAGGGATGGAGAGCAGCAGCTGCCCTCTCTTCTTCTGCCATGGTGTGGGTGGACACTCAGAGGGAACGAGGGATGGAGAGCAGCAGCTGCCCTCTCTTCTTCTGCCATGGTGTGGGTGGACACTCAGAGGGAACGAGGGATGGAGAGCTGCAGCTGCCCTCTCTTCTTCTGCCATGGTGTGGGTGGACACTCAGAGGGAACGAGGGATGGAGAGCAGCAGCTGCCCTCTCTTCTTCGGCCATGGTGTGGGTGGACACTCAGAGGGAACAAGGGATGGAGAGCAGCAGCTGCCCTCTCTTCTTCGGCCATGGTGTGGGTGGACACTCAGAGGGAACGAGGGATGGAGAGCAGCAGCTGCCCTCTCTTCTTCTGCCATGGTGTGGGCGGACACTCAGAGGGAACGAGGGATGGAGAGCAGCAGCTGCCCTCTCTTCTTCTGCCATGGTGTGGGTGGACACTCAGAGGGAACGAGGGATCGAGAGCAGCAGCTGCCCTCTCTTCTTCGGACATGGTGTGGGTGGACACTCAGAGGGAACAAGGGATGGAGAGCAGCAGCTGCCCTCTCTTCTTCTGCCATGGTGTGGGTGGACACTCAGAGGGAACAAGGGATGGAGAGCAGCAGCTGCCCTCTCTTCTTCGGCCATGGTGTGGGTGGACACTCAGAGGGAACGAGGGATGGAGAGCAGCAGCTGCCCTCTCTTCTTCGGCCATGGTGTGGGTGGATACCCAGAGGGAACAAGGGATGGAGAGCAGCAGCTGCCCTCTCTTCTTCTGCCATGGTGTGGGTGGACACTCAGAGGGAACAAGGGATGGAGAGCAGCAGCTGCCCTCTCTTCTTCTGCCATGGTGTGGGTGGACACTCAGAGGGAACGAGGGATGGAGAGCAGCAGCTGCCCTCTCTTCTTCTGCCATGGTGTGGGTGGACACTCAGAGGGAACGAGGGATGGAGAGCAGCAGCCGCCCTCTCTTCTTCGGCCATGGTGTGGGTGGACACTCAGAGGGAACAAGGGATGGAGAGCAGCAGCTGCCCTCTCTTCTTCTGCCATGGTGTGGGTGGACACTCAGAGGGAACGAGGGATGGAGAGCAGCAGCTGCCCTCTCTTCTTCTGCCATGGTGTGGGTGGACACTCAGAGGGGACGAGGGATGGAGAGCAGCAGCTGCCCTCTCTTCTTCTGCCATGGTGTGGGTGGACACTCAGAGGGAACGAGGGATGGAGAGCAGCAGCTGCCCTCTCTTCTTCTGCCATGGTGTGGGTGGACACTCAGAGGGAACGAGGGATGGAGAGCAGCAGCTGCCCTCTCTTCTTCGGCCATGGTGTGGGTGGACACTCAGAGGGAACGAGGGATGGAAAGCAGCAGCTGCCCTCTCTTCTTCTGCCATGGTGTGGGCGGACACTCAGAGGGAACGAGGGATGGGGAGCAGCAGCTGCCCTCTCTTCTTCTGCCATGGTGTTGGTGGACACTCAGAGGGAACGAGGGATGGAGAGCAGCAGCTGCCCTCTCTTCTTCGGCCATGGTGTGGGTGGACACTCAGAGGGAACAAGGGATGGAGAGCAGCAGCTGCCCTCTCTTCTTCGGCCATGGTGTGGGTGGACACTCAGAGGGAACAAGGGATGGAGAGCAGCAGCTGCCCTCTCTTCTTCTGCCATGGTGTGGGTGGACACTCAGAGGGAACGAGGGATGGAGAGCAGCAGCTGCCCTCTCTTCTTCTGCCATGGTGTGGGTGGACACTCAGAGGGAACGAGGGATGGAGAGCAGCAGCTGCCCTCTCTTCTTCTGCCATGGTGTGGGTGGACACTCAGAGGGAACGAGGGATGGAGAGCAGCAGCTGCCCTCTCTTCTTCTGCCATGGTGTGGGTGGACACTCAGAGGGAACGAGGGATGGAGAGCAGCGGCTGCCCTCTCTTCTTCTGCCATGGTGTGGGTGGACACTCAGAGGGAACGAGGGATGGAGAGCAGCAGCTGCCCTCTCTTCTTCGGCCATGGTGTGGGTGGACACTCAGAGGGAACAAGGGATGGAGAGCAGCAGCTGCCCTCTCTTCTTCGGCCATGGTGTGGGTGGACACTCAGAGGGAACAAGGGATGGAGAGCAGCAGCTGCCCACTCTTCTTCGGCCATGGTGTGGGTGGACACTCAGAGGGAACAAGGGATGGAGAGCAGCAGCTGCCCTCTCTTCTTCGGCCATGGTGTGGGTGGACACTCAGAGGGAACAAGGGATGGAGAGCAGCAGCTGCCCTCTCTTCTTCTGCCATGGTGTGGGTGGACACTCAGAGGGAACGAGGGATGGAGAGCAGCAGCTGCCCTCTCTTCTTCGGCCATGGTGTGGGTGGACACTCAGAGGGAACGAGGGATGGAGAGCAGCAGCTGCCCTCTCTTCTTCGGCCATGGTGTGGGTGGACACTCAGAGGGAACGAGGGATGGAGAGCAGCAGCTGCCCTCTCTTCTTCGGCCATGGTGTGGGTGGACACTCAGAGGGAACAAGGGATGGAGAGCAGCAGCTGCCCTCTCTTCTTCGGCCATGGTGTGGGTAGACACTCAGAGGGAACAAGGGATGGAGAGCAGCAGCTGCCCTCTCTTCTTCTGCCATGGTGTGGGTGGACACTCAGAGGGAACAAGGGATGGAGAGCAGCAGCTGCCCTCTCTTCTTCGGCCATGGTGTGGGTGGACACTCAGAGGGAACGAGGGATGGAGAGCAGCAGCTGCCCTCTCTTCTTCGGCCATGGTGTGGGTGGACACTCAGAGGGAACAAGGGATGGAGAGCAGCAGCTGCCCTCTCTTCTTCGGCCATGGTGTGGGTGGACACTCAGAGGGAACAAGGGATGGAGAGCAGCAGCTGCCCTCTCTTCTTCGGCCATGGTGTGGGTGGACACTCAGAGGGAACAAGGGATGGAGAGCAGCAGCTGCCCTCTCTTCTTCGGCCATGGTGTGGGTGGACACTCAGAGGGAACAAGGGATGGAGAGCAGCAGCTGCCCTCTCTTCTTCGGCCATGGTGTGGGTGGACACTCAGAGGGAACAAGGGATGGAGAGCAGCAGCTGCCCTCTCTTCTTCGGCCATGGTGTGGGTGGACACTCAGAGGGAACAAGGGATGGAGAGCAGCAGCTGCCCTCTCTTCTTCGGCCATGGTGTGGGTGGACACTCAGAGGGAACAAGGGATGGAGAGCAGCAGCTGCCCTCTCTTCTTCGGCCATGGTGTGGGTGGATACCCAGAGGGCGCGAGGAATGGAGAGGAGAAGTTGACTTTTCTTCTTGGACTGCCCTGCCTCCACTGTCAGCTGCTTCCTAGAGAGAGGTAATGGGTTGAGAGTAGGGAGAGGGGGAGAGAGAGGGGGAGGAAGGGGGGAGGGAAGGACAAGAAAGTTATATGAGTTGACTCAAAGGCTCCTCGATAGAAGGAGAGGGTGCTGCTTCTTCGGCCATGGTGTGGGTGGACACTCAGAGGGAACAAGGGATGGAGAGCAGCAGCTGCCCTCTCTTCTTCGGCCATGGTGTGGGTGGACACTCAGAGGGAACAAGGGATGGAGAGCAGCAGCTGCCCTCTCTTCTTCTGCCATGGTGTGGGTGGACACTCAGAGGGAACAAGGGATGGAGAGCAGCAGCTGCCCTCTCTTCTTCTGCCATGGTGTGGGTGGACACTCAGAGGGAACGAGGGATGGAGAGCAGCAGCTGCCCTTTCTTCTTCTGCCATGGTGTGGGTGGACACTCAGAGGGAACAAGGGATGGAGAGCAGCAGCTGCCCTCTCTTCTTCGGCCATGGTGTGGGTGGACACTCAGAGGGAACGAGGGATGGAGAGCAGCAGCTGCCCTCTCTTCTTCGGCCATGGTGTGGGTGGACACTCAGAGGGAACGAGGGATGGAGAGCAGCAGCTGCCCTCTCTTCTTCGGCCATGGTGTGGGTGGACACTCAGAGGGAACAAGGGATGGAGAGCAGCAGCTGCCCTCTCTTCTTCTGCCATGGTGTGGGTGGACACTCAGAGGGAACGAGGGATGGAGAGCAGCAGCTGCCCTCTCTTCTTCGGCCATGGTGTGGGTGGACACTCAGAGGGAACGAGGGATGGAGAGCAGCAGCTGCCCTCTCTTCTTCGGCCATGGTGTGGGTGGACACTCAGAGGGAACAAGGGATGGAGAGCAGCAGCTGCCCTCTCTTCTTCTGCCATGGTGTGGGTGGACACTCAGAGGGAACGAGGGATGGAGAGCAGCAGCTGCCCTCTCTTCTTCTGCCATGGTGTGGGTGGACACTCAGAGGGAACAAGGGATGGAGAGCAGCAGCTGCCCTCTCTTCTTCGGCCATGGTGTGGGTGGACACTCAGAGGGAACGAGGGATGGAGAGCAGCAGCTGCCCTCTCTTCTTCGGCCATGGTGTGGGTGGACACTCAGAGGGAACGAGGGATGGAGAGCAGCAGCTGCCCTCTCTTCTTCGGCCATGGTGTGGGTGGACACTCAGAGGGAACAAGGGATGGAGAGCAGCAGCTGCCCTCTCTTCTTCTGCCATGGTGTGGGTGGACACTCAGAGGGAACGAGGGATGGAGAGCAGCAGCTGCCCTCTCTTCTTCGGCCATGGTGTGGGTGGACACTCAGAGGGAACGAGGGATGGAGAGCAGCAGCTGCCCTCTCTTCTTCGGCCATGGTGTGGGTGGATACCCAGAGGGCGCGAGGAATGGAGAGGAGAAGTTGACCTTTCTTCTTTGACTGCCCTGCCACCACTGTCAGCTGCTTCCTAGAAAGGTGTTTGGTTGCGTTGAGGGGGTGATGAGTGGAGGGAATGACGAGTTGAGTAGGCGGAGAAAGAGAGGGGCGGATGAGGGCGGGAGAGAAACAGGGGGAGGAGGTACGTTCAGAAGTGCTTTGACGTAGCGAGGAGAGGAGACGAAGTTCCACGCACGGTGTGATTCGCGTGCGATGAGTCTACATGCTTCTGTGTAGCATCGACTCAAAAGTAGTCAGTAGAAGAGACGAAGTTCCACGCACGGTGTGATTCGCGTGCGATGAGTCTACATGCTTCTGTGTAGCGTCGACTCAAAAGTAGTCAGTAGAAGAGACGAAGTTCCACGCACGGTGTGATTCGCGTGCGATGAGTCTACATGCTTCTGTGTAGCGTCGACTCAAAAGTAGCCAGGAGAAGAGTCGAAGTTCCACGCATAGTTAGATTCGCGTGCGATGAGTCTACATGCTTCTGTGTAGCGTCGACTCAAAAGTAGCCAGGAGAAGAGTCGAAGTTCCACGCATAGTTAGATTCGCGTGCGATGAGTCTACATGCTTCTGTGTAGCGTCGACTCAAAAGTAGCCAGGAGAAGAGTCGAAGTTCCACGCATAGTTAGATTCGCGTGCGATGAGTCTACATGCTTCTGTGTAGCGTCGACTCAAAAGTAGTCAGTAGAAGAGACGAAGTTCCACGCACGGTGTGATTCGCTTGCGATGAGTCTATAATTGAGTCGACTCAAAAGTAGCCAGGAGAAGAGTCGAAGTTCCACGCATAGTGTGATTCGTGTTAGGTTATTTCACAGCAAGGCTCGCCTCGCCTGGACCGTGCTTTGGCCTGCAAGCAAAGAGGCTGCAAAGAAGACCACACATTCCGAGATGCCTCCTAGCTCACCAAGACCGTGCTATATGGAAATCACTTTTGAGAATTCTAAAAAGTGATTTTCATATAGCTGCAGCAAAGAGGCTGCAAACAAGACCACACATCTTGAGATGCCTCAGAGCTCACCTGGACCGTGCTTTGGCCTGCAGCAAGGAGGCTGCAAACTCCCCGTGAGCTTTGAGAGAAGGTGAATGGGAGCTGTTGGGCTCTGGGCGGAAATGCACCTGACAGGGTTGGGAAGGGAGGAGAAACAGATAGAGACGATTTGTGACAGAGTGACACGAGGGAGGAGGGAAGAATGGGCGGAGGAGGAGAGGATGAGATATGATACGAGGCGCTTTTTGAGTCGACTCAAAAACCGACTCACTACACGCGGAGGAGGAGAGGATGAGATATGATACGAGGCAACTTGCTGGAGTGTGGGGGAGGAGAGGATGAGATGTGATACGAGGCAAAGGAGGGTGGTAACTTGCTGGAGGGTGGGGGAGAATGGTGTGAAAGGAGGAAAAGGTGTGAAAGGAGTGAAAGGAGTGAAAGGAGGGAAAGGATTCGACTCAAGTAGCACATGAATACTCAAGTAATCATTCTGTAGTACCTCGAAGGTGGACCGCGGCTTGCCAAAGTCAGGGATCCCCCTGGCCCGCACCCACTCCAAAAACACTCCCAACTGACTTTTGAGTCGACTCAAAAGTCAATTCTGTAGTACCTCGAAGGTGGACCGCGGCTTGCCAAAGTCAGGGATCCCCCGGGCCCGCACCCACTCCAAAAACACTCCCAACTTCTCCTCATCACTCCTCTCCTCTTCATCCTCTTCTGCTGCTGCGTCATCTCTTCTCCTCTTGCTCTCAGCAGCTGCTGCAGTCACTGGCTCTGGCTCGTCCAATCGCAGGTCGTATTTGGGGTCGCAGGCAAGCAGCAGCCAATCAGAGGTGTCGATGAGCACCCGCTTCTTATTGGCCCTCACCTGCAGCACCTGCTGCACCTCCTCTAATGCTCCCATGAACCACGGTAGGCAGAGCTGTGGGGGGTGAGAGGTGGGGAAGGGAGTGTGGTTGGGACAGAGGCGACGGTTTTGGATGGGGCCAACCAGGAAACACCTACTCCCCACCCCATGAAGCCAGATAGCACCTACCCCAGATGGGGCCTCGTCCAGCCGCCCAGCGTCGCGGTACCGCCGGCAGATGGCTGCTGACGTCAGCATGAACTCATCCTCGCTCACGGACGACGAGAAGCCGCCCAGAAGCTTCTCGACCAGCCGCCTCAGCATGCCTGCTGCCACCCGCAGCGCCGGTAACAGGTCGGCGACAGGTGGCGGCATGTGATTGGCTGTGGAGGTACCGGATTGTGATGCGGATGGAGCAGAGGTGGTAGAGGAGGAGGAGGTGTGGGGGAGGAAGAGTGGGTGGGAGGGGAGGGAGAGAAGTGGCATGTGCGTGCAGGTGGTGGTGCCGTCCAGATTCCACGCCAGTGCCACACTTATTCTTGCCAGCAGTGCTGGGTCAGGCTCTGGTAAGGGGGAGAGTGGTTGAAGGTAGTGGGGGGGGAGGGGGGGATGAATATGAGCAGGTGGTGGTGCCGTCCAGATTCCACGCCAGTGCCACGATCACCCGCGCCAGCAGTGCTGCGTCAGGCTCTGGTGGGGTTGGGGGAGCGGGGGAAGGGAAGTGATGAGTAGGATAAGGGCAGGATACGGGCAGGGTGAGATGAGTCTGGAGTGTGCGAAAAGGGCAGGATAAGGGTCTGGTCTGGTGTGGGTGGAGGTGACGTGATAAAAGTGGGTGGAGGAGACGTCTCAAATCTACACTTTTATCAAAGAGAAGGATAAGGGTCTGGTCTGGTGTGGGTGGAGTGGAGGTGTGACGAGTTCCAGACATGTTTCGAGTGGGGTCATTGAAACATGCGATGCAATATCGGACCAGCAAGGTATGAGACACGAGGCACGCTCTAGCTAAGGTCGCATGCAATATCTAGCGAAACAAGAAGAGGGGGGAGAGGGGGTGGGAGTAGGAGGGGTAAGGCGGGCATGGAGATAAGGTGCTTCACTCCCACTTAGCTTCAGCTCGCCTGCTGTTTCGCCATTCAGAACACCGTACCTCTGCCATTAGATCGCAGATAGGCGAGAGCAGTGAGGTAAGCAAGGAGCTCAGGGTCGATCCGCCCCTCAGGATATGCCAAGAGCCCCTCTGGATCCACCCCCCCTGCCACTGATTCCTCCTTTTCTTCCTTGCCGTTCTCCTCGTGTTTCATCCGCATCATCCGGTGCTTCTCTCCTTCCTTCTTCTTCCTCTCGCGCTCCAGCTGCTTATGTCGCCGCATCTCCCAGAACCACATCTGCTCCATCCCATACCACTTGCCACCCGTCATGGCATGCTCTTCTCCTCCTCTTTCCCCTCTCTCCCCATCTTGTGCTGCCACGCCCTCCCCCGCTCGTGCTGCAGAATTTCGGGAGCCCTCTGTGACTCCTCCAGCCTCTCGGGCAGCGCTCAAAACATTCCTCTTCACCTCCAAAACTGCCCGGACGACACGGTCCTCCAGCGCCGCTGCCCGCTTCTGAAATTCTTTCTCGGGCAGTTTAGCGGGCAGGCCGGTTGAGGGAAAGGCGAGAGAGAAGGAGCGGAGGGCGTGGGCAAGAGAGGGAAAAAGAAGGACCCTGTCCAAAGCCGTGTCTTGCGGAACAGTACCAGTGCTTAAGTAAACATCATCGTTAGAGAGCAGCGGCGGTGGAGATGGAGGTAGAAGTGCTGCAGAATTCACGTCAGTGTCTGTTTGTTGAGTAGGAGCGGTGGGAGTTGGGGCGAGGACGAGAGGAGAGTGTGCCGGGATATCCTCGCTGGTGAAGACCTCGATTGAATCTCTAGACACCTGCATTGCATGGAAGGGGCGATGGGAATGTTGAAGAAAGGAGCATGTGAGATTAGTTGAAAGTGACTCCAATTGTGCCGGGATATCCTCGCTGGCATAGACCTCGATTGAATCGTTAGACACCTGCATTGCATGGAAGGGAGGATGTGTGTGTGGTTGGTAGAAAGGAAGGGAGGATGTGTGTGTGTGGTTGGTAGAAAGGAAGGGAGGATGTGTGTGTGTGGTTGGTAGAAAGGAAGGGAGGATGTGTGTGTGGTTGGCAGAAAGGAAGGGAATGAAGGAGTGGCGAGTCATGGTGTCAACCTGTCACCACTCACAACTATCAGAATCAGAAATTGTCAAGCTGTCACGACTGACTACTATCAGAATCAGCAATTGGCTCTTATGTCCCTCTATCCGCCCATCCTTGTGACCCCTCCCTCCCTCTCATCCCCCTCGCGTGCATTGAGGTGTATTTGGAGGCGCCTCAAAATATCGGCTCTTATGTCCCTCTATCCACCCATCCTTGTGAGTGAATCCGGGTGCATTGAGCTGAGTTCTGAGGCGCCTCAAAACTTGTGAGTGACCCCTCCCTCCCTCTCATCCCCCTCTCGCCTTTCCCTTCATCCCCCCTTCCCCGTCCATCCCTCACCCACCTGCCACTGCACGTTGCTTCCACCTCCCCCAGCTGCACCCGTCACTGCTGCTGCTTGTGCTGCCACCCCTGCCGCTGCTGATGCCGCTGCTGTCGCCGGTGCTGCTGCTGCTGGAGCTTTTGCTCCCATTGTTGTTGACTGGACAGGAGCCGGGCGGCTCATGAGGTGCAGCAAGGGCACTATCACCAGTGCAGCAGGTCGGCTGTCAGGTGAACTGTCAGGTGCTGAAGGCGACGGGGCTTGGGGCAGCGGCAGGGACACGGAGAGAGCAGCAGCGACAGCTTGGAGAAAGCTCTCGAAAGACATGGCCGCGTTGTCTGCGGTAGACTGGCTGACAGTGGTGTTCACCCACGCGTCGTACTCATCTTGGTACTGCTCCAACTGCTGGTCTAGCTGGCAAGAATGGGACCCAACCCAAGGGGTGAATACACAGGGGGTACACACAGGGGGTACAGGGGAGGCAGATCGGTTCAGAGTGGTGTTCACCCACGCGTCGTGCTCATCTTGGTACTGCTCCAACTGCTGGTCTAGCTGGCAAGAATGGGGCCCAACCCAAGGGGTGAATGCACGGGGATAACAAAGAAGGAATAAGACAAATGTGGAACACATCAACGGCAGATGAATCCTTTTTTTGAAACACGATATTGATCTCAGATGAATCAACGGCAGTCCAGATCAGATCAGATCAGTTTGCCCGACACAACCTCAGCTTTGTCTCACTTTGTGTCAACCGATTGTTTATATTCGTCTCACCTTGTCAATGAACGGCTTTGATTCGACTCACCCTGTCGATCAACGGCTTGTAGCTGAGCTCCAGGCGCAGGTCGTCATCCAGCATGAGAGGCAGCGGCCTCAGCTTTGTCTCACCTTGACAATGAACGGTCTAGATTTGCCTTACCCGGTCGATCAACGGCTTGTAGCTGAGCTCCATCCGCAGGTCGTCATCCAGCATGAGAGGCAGCGGCCTCGCCAGACTCACGGGCGGCAGCAGCACCCCTGCCAGTGCCGCCCAAGACAATCCCTCTGCCGCCCGATCTCTTTTTGCAGCTGCTTGCAGCAGCATACAGCCCGCCAGATAGCCCTCAGGTGAAAGCTCAGGAGGGGAGGACGAAGAGGAAGATGAGCAGGTGGAGGAGGAGAGGGTGAGGCGGAGGGGAATGGAGAAGAGGCGCTGGCCTTTTGGAATGGCGCGTGCTGACTGCAGTGATGGTTGGTACCTGCGTGCGAGGGATGGACGACAACCAAGCCACACCATTGCATGGATGGATGAGATGGGATGGGATGGGATGGGATGGGATGGGATGGGATGGGATGGGATGGGATGGGATGGGATGGGATGGGATGGGATGGGATGGGATGAGATGGGATGGGATGGGATGGTCCTGAGAAGCCAAGCCAGCAACGGGAATCTCTGACCAGCACTAGCATGCGATGTGCGGCAGATGGTAATGATTGACCAATACCTGTACTCCGGTCCGGTGGGTCGTCGTTGTCTGCTCTGGGGTGACATTTGAGTCGACTCAAAAGTCACCTCGTTAAATGGTAATGATTTATTATCAATACCTGTACTCTGGTGGGTCGTTGTCTGCTCTCTCTTCTTCTTTCCCGTCCTCCTCGTCCTCCTCTTGTGCAGCCATTTCTATTCTCAGAATCTTGAGCTGCAAGAGGAAACACCGCCAAACCAGGACTCATCGAACTAAGATGTTTGTAGAAAAAAGTGTCAGCTCGAAATAAAAATGGCAAAGTCAGAAAAAGAAAATCAGATCCAGAGAGGATTACAATGAAGGATTACAATGTTTCACTCACGCGAACAGGGCTACCAGGAGCTGCCACGTCACCCTCCACTCCGTGTTCTCGCAGCCAATCAAGATACTCCATGAATCCGGACTCCTTCAAGAGTTCAGGAGTTGGATAACTATCCTGTTCCTCCTCCTCGTTACTGTCACCCTCCCTCGTTCGTATTGTCACATCCTCCTCGTTCTCCCCTCCCTCTACCCCATCAGCGTCCTCGTCAGCATCATCCAACATCCAATCAAACTCTTCCTCCATCCTCCTTCCGCTGCCCCCTCCACTGCTCCCCCACAGTTCCCCTGAGTCCCCTTCTGCTCCGCCAATCCCAGCTTCCCCCCCAACTGGCTTTCCGCCCACATGCGCTTCCCCCGCTGGCGCTTCCCCCACTGGCGCAGCATAGCGCGGGAAGCCTTCAGCGTCAGTAGAGGCGGAACAGCTGCCGCGCGCGGGGGAATGGGGGGGAGAATGACTGGCGGAACATGACGTGGGGGCATCGCCGCAGGCGCGCGGAAGAACAGCGGCGCAGAGGATGAGCGCGAGGGGGATGCGGGAGACGAGCTGAAGGAACGAACCGCGGAAAACGCTGGCGTTGCTCCGCGAAACTCGGGGATTGCTCATGGTGTAGTACCGCACGAGAATGGTCACCAGAATCGACGAGAATGGTCGCCAGAATCGACGAGAATGGTCGCCAGAAAACGAAATGGAAATTTGGACTAGGCTATCGACGACCCGACGCCTCCCGCAGCGGCGTTCGCATCGTCCATGCTGATCCCAGCAGCGAGCTTGAAGGCTCTTATTTCCGCCTTGAGCTGAGCGTTAATAATTTTCATACGAGCGTTTTCCTCCTTGAGACCGGCGTTTTCCTCCCTGAGTCCCTTCACCTTCATCTGCAGCTCCGCATTATCACGCCCCAGCTTCGCGTATTCGTCTCTGGGCAATTTGTCCTCCACGTGAAGGTTCTGCATCTCGCCCTAGGCTACGGTGGTCTAGGGAAGATTTGCGTTCTGCAAAACAAAACACGCGATCACAGTTCTCAGATCGAGCAGGCGAATTCCTGCGAATCTAGCTTGCGAGTTTCAGGTTTGAAGGGCGTATTCCGCAGACCGGAGATCTAGAGCGCACTTTTAGGAATTTGATTTGAGTTGCAGTACTGCACGTGGCAGGCTCGAGTTTGAATACGGTTGTCCAGGCTCACAGCGACTTCGAGATGACACCACCTGACACGATCTTCGATGATCTTCTGACCTTCGTGAACTGCATTCTGTGAATACGCTTCAGGGAACAAGAACCCAGGTGGTCTGCATTTCCATTTCAGTTTCTGTCGCTGCAAATTCGCTATATGTGTATTCTGTACAGATAGGTTGAGGAAAAGAACGCTATCATATCGGATTGCGAGTCCGTCTCAATGCGGAATAAAACCTGCTCCCATCAACACCAAAACATTCAGCTAAACCCAGCTAGCATCCAGTCTCCTCGCAAGAGCGCGACTCGTGAACCTATGGAAGTCTGAACACTTGCAAAGACGTTGCTGAGCCCTATCATAGCCATCCACCTACGATATCCCTTATCTCGTTCTCTCTCGCTCCATTGCCGTCCCGTTACGGTGCTGGCATTACACGGATCCGTAATCTTCTCACACTGCTCTCCTATCCCCGGGAAGGGCTACGCCGGCTGTCTGTATGATGTCCACGTCACGCAAGAACGCCACGAGCAGGTTTAGTACGAGGAGCTTCCGGGCAATGGCTGTATTAGCGGCAGCATCAGGAGCAAGAGATCGTGCTCAGTGCGCTGCGCGCCGCTGCAAGCTCCGTTCTTCGTGCGGTGGTTTCTTCCCCTGGTGGCCTCTCCTCTGCTTCCTTCTTCTCCTTCCGCCCTCCTCCTTCCCTTCGTCCGCTTCAGTCAGCGCGCACCTTCAAGCGCACACAGCGCAAGCGGAAGCTGACTGGGGGACGGCGCATGCGCGAGTTGCGCAGGCGGAGGCGGAGGAGGCGGAGGACGATGGCTGTTGCCGGAGCTAGGGGGAGACAGCTCCGCGGAGGGCGATGAGGGGGAGGCGGAGGGTGGCGCGGAGGGATGGGGGGAAATCCCTCTGAAAGGTTCCGGGTTCGCGGGGCTGCTGACGTGGCTGCGCGCAAATGGGGCGGGCGGAGAAGTGTTGGAAGGGGAGAGCGTTCGAGTGAGTGGGCGGGATACGGGGAATGATAGAAATACCTCGCCCATTACGCCATTGGCTCTTGTTCGAATGTAGCCTCTTGCTTCAAGTTCCGCACCCATGCAGTTCTGCACCCACACGGGGACGGGGTGGGGTCCTACCCATCCATCTAACTCACAACCCCCTGTTGTGCCCGTGCGTGAACCCACCCACCCACCGGCGCATGCAGTTGAGAGTTTTCCGAATGGAGCAGCCGGATGGTACTAGCTTGGACTGGCAGGGCGGGCAAGGGCTGCACCCATGCAGGGGTGCTGCGCTGCGCTGCTGATTCACTATCCCTCCCTACCCTCTTATCTGCCCATGCGACCACCCGCCCGTGCAGTTGAGAGTTTTCCGAATGGAGCAGCCGGATGGTACTAGCTTGGACTGGCAGGGCGGGCAAGGGCTGCACCCATGCAGGGGTGCTGCGCTGCGCTGCTGATTCACTATCCCTCCCTACCCTCTTATCTGCCCATGCGACCACCCGCCCGTGCAGTTGAGAGTTTTCCGAATGGAGCAGCCGGATGGTACTAGCTTGGACTGGCAGGGCGGGCAAGGGCTGCTGGCGGGGGGAGAGGGCGATGGCATGGGGGAGAAGGCGGAGGGAAAGAAGGCGGAGGGGGAGAAGGCGGAGGGGGGGAAGAAGAAAGAGGAGGAGAGAGAGGAGGAGAAAGAGGAGGAGAAAGAGGAGGAAAAAGAGGAGGAAAAAAGGGACAACAGGGCGGTGCAGGAGAAGTATGATGCCAAGGAGAAGGAGAGGAAGTGCAGGCAAGTGGCAAGGCGGGGCAAGTGGCAAGGCGGGGCAAGTGGCAAGGCGGGGCAAGTGGCAAGGCGGGTGCTTCTCCCTCGTCTTTCTCCACTCTCTTTCCCACAGCTGCTCGCAGCGGCCTTTGGGATGAGTGACTCGCCTCGCACCTCCCTCTCCGTTATCCTTCCCCTTCCTCTCCCCACTCCATTCCTCCCTCTCCCATCCCACTTCCCCATCCCCACCCCACTCCATTCCTCCCTCTCCCATCCCACTTCCCCATCCCCACCCCACTCCATTCCTCCCTCTCCCATCCCACTTCCCCATCTCTCCCCAACCCTGCTCGCAGCGGCCTTTGGGATGAGTGACTCGCCTCGCACATCCCTCTCCCTTCTCCTCCCCTTTCCACTCCCCACTCCTCCCTCTCTCCCTTCCCCATCTCTCCCCAACCCCTCCCAGGTTCTTCCCCCAGTTGCTAGCAGCAGCGCCCATAGGCGCGGGGCAGCTGCTGCTGCGCCCAACCCAGCTTCCTTAATTCCTCCCCTCACCTCCTTTCCCCTCCCCCCTCCCCTCTCTCCCTCCCCGCGCCACCCACCAGGTTCTTCCCCCAGCTGCTAGCAGCAGCGCCCATAGGCGCGGGGCAGCTGCTGCTGCGCCTGCCCCTGCCCTTGCTGCTCAACGCCTCGCGCTGCTCCGCTCCCTCCCCCCGCCTCCCCCTTCCCCCGCGCCTCCCCCTTCCCCCGCGCCTCCCCTTCTCCCCCGAAGGCGCCCTTGCTGCCTGCCTGCTGCTGCTGCAGCAGCAGGGGGAGGGGGGTGAGCCGGGGGAAAGGGAGGGGGAAGGTGAGGGCGCGGGGGAGAGCTGGGGAGCGCAAGTGGCTCCTGCTGTGCTGCTGGCGCTGCTGGCGTCCCGCACGGCCCACCTGCTGCCCATGCTCAGAAACGACCTCCCCCACCTGCCCCTCCTCCACCAGGTCCGCCCCCCCCTTTCCCCTACGCCCCCCCCTTTCCCCTACGCCCTCCCCTTTCCCCTACACCCTCACCATTCCCCTACGCCCTCCCCTTTCCCCTAATCCCTCCCCTTTCCCCTAATCCCTCCCCTTTCCCCTACTCCCTCCCCATTCCCCTACTCCCTCCCCTTTCCTCTACTCCCTCCCCACCCCCCTTCCCCTTGATCTGCTGTTCCAGTCCTCCCATTCGTCCTCCCACTCTCCTCCTCTCTCCCCACCCCCTTTTTCCCTCCCTTGCCCACCCACTCTTTGCTTTCTCACTCTCACTCTTACTTCTCACTCTGGATATTCACTCTATAAATGCACTCTCGCCTTTCACTCACAAATTCGCTCTCATTATTCACTGTCACGAACACTCGCACTCTTCTCTTCCAGCGCCAACCCCCACCCTCCCCCCACTCTCACTTCTCACTCTGAATATTCGCACTCATTATTCACATGCGCTCACGCTCACATGCACTCGCGCTCACATGCACTCGCGCTCACATGCGCTCGCGCTCACATGCACTCGCACTATTTTCTTCCAATGCCAACCCCCGCCCTCCCTCACTCTCCTTGTCCTTACCTTTCGTCCTTGCACCTGCCCCTTGGTCCGATCCCTTCTTTTGGATGCTCTCACCCTACCCAGGCCGTGAAAGAGAGGCAGCAGTACGAGCAGGAGTATGCCAACTGGACCGCCAGCATTACCGCCGGCAGCGGCAGCAGCAGCAACAGCAGCCCCCCCTCGATGCCGTCGCTGCAGCAGTTTCTGGCGACGGTGGCGGCCGTGAGGGCTCTGGCTCTGCCCATGCGCCTGCCGCCCCTGCAGGAGGGGCAGGGGGAGCAACAGGAGCAAGGGGGGGGCAGGGGGAGGTATGGCGGGAAGAAGGGCGGAAGGAGGGGAGAGAAGGGGTGGAGGAAGCAGAAGCAGCGGCGGTTTGAGCTGACGGTGGTGCCTCTCATGAATGCTGTTGCGCGGGCCACTGAGAGGCACCAAGGGAACGTGTGGTGGGAGGTGAGAGGCCGGGAACGTGTGGTGGGAGGTGAGAGGCTGGCAAGGTGTGGGAGGTGAGAGGCTGGCAAGGTGTGGGAAGTGAGAGGCTGGCAAGGTGTGGGAGGTGAGAGGCTGGCAATGTGTGGGAGGTGAGAGGCTGGCAGTGGCAAGCTGCAATGGCAGGTTGTGTGGTGGTGTGGACCGTACGTGGATGTTACCAGAGCAGACCTACTGGTGCTTCCCAGTCTTGCAATAACACTTCTTAGATCGTGTTCCAACGCAGGGACACCATGCGAAGTTTTCAGGCTTGTACTGATGAAGGCTTGAAAAAGCCGAAGCTAGTTTGCAATGTCCCTGATCCTTTAAGTGAAGATTTGTTTTAAACTGGCTCTCTCAATAACGTTCTAAGCTAGCGCACACCAGGCTCCTTCCGCCATTTTTTCATGGAGTTTGTTTCGTTGTCCTAATACAACACGAGTTGATGGAAGTAAGGCCTCCGCAGCCCACCTGTCCTCTTTAGACAGATCGTGTTCCAACGCAGGGACACCATGCGAAGTTAGTCAAGTTTTGAGTCGACTCAAAACTCGACTCACTACACGCAGGGACACCATGCGAAGTTTGGACAATTTGAGCGTTTTCTCGTGCTGCGTGCCTACTTCCCCTAGTTCAACGTGACCTAGACACGATGCTACGAAATTTGCAATTCTGACGCTTTCAGTACACTGCAGGTCAGACATGCCAGTGAGTTGAAAAGCGGGACCAAGTGAGGTCACCCAGCACATCGAGACTGGTTTACTTCTGACGGTTTGAGAATCCATCCAGCCTTTTTATCTACGGGGTAACATTATATTTAGACCTTCATTCAAAAGCAAATGAAAAAGCCAACAAGGTGTCCCAACTTCGGATGGTGTCCCTGCGTTGGAATACGCCCTTGCTCCATTCCTCCAATCTTCCATTAGTTGTGCTTAAAATTTCCACACCCTTTTTCTTTCCCCACTTCTATCCCTTCCCAACTCCTCTTACATCAGCTTGTCCCTCGATTCCACAAGGGTTTCAGTTCAGCCTACTTTTCCCCTACGTCCCTTTCTCTCATCCCTCCCCCCCCCCTCTGGCAGCTGACCCACGCGGGATTCCACCTGAGGGCGTCAGAAGTCATTCCCACCGGGGCTGCTCTCGTGCTGCCTCTCAACGGCGGCCTGCCCGACCCGCTACAGCCCGACCCGCTACAGCGCGACTCGCTACAAGTAGCAGCGCATGCAGGGGCGCAGGGGACAGCAGCAGATTTGGAGAGCGAGGAGGATGAGGAAGGGGAAGGGCGGGCGCGCTTGTCTTCTCTGGGGGAGGTGGAGGAGGCGGACAGGTCTGTGTCGCCGGCCACGTTGATATCCAACGACGACGCCTTCCTCTCCCTCGGGATCATCCCGGCCTGCTCCTCCTTCGACCGCGTGCAGGTCGGTGCAAAGCGGTGGTGCTAGGTACCGAGCAGTAAATGTCGTTTTTTAGCAGGTGCAGTTGAGATCGCTGGGGGAGGTGGAGGAGGCGGACAGCCACGCTGCTCTCAAACGACGATGCCTTCCTCTCCCTCGGGATCATCCCCGCCTGCTCCGCCTTTGACCGCGTGCAGGTCCGTTCTCAAGCGGCGCAGGTCGGTATTGAGCGGTGCAAGTGGGTTTTGAGCGGTGCAGGTGATTCGTGAGCGGTCCAGATGGGTCGTGAGGGGGGGACGTGTCTTTGTTCGCTCGCGACCACGTGCAGGTGGGAGGGAGCACATAGTGGCTGGCCGGAGTGCCTCTCTGTAACAGGTTCCGCATGGTGAATTCCGAACCTGTTACACTCTCTAATACACCGTTTGCCTGCAGGTCGGTTCGGTCACAAAATTTGCCACTTGTTGACTTCTGAGGCGCCCCTCCTCCCCTCTACCCTCCTCCCCCCCTTTCCCCTCCTCCCCCCTCCGCCCCTTCCCTTCCTCCCCTGCAGCTCTTCCCCTCCCTCCTCAGCGTCATTCGCAGCATCTCAACACCCGCCTTCCCTGAACCTTCCTTCCGTGCGCGCTTTGAAGCGCGGGCGGCAGCAGCAGGCAGGAAGGCAGTGGAGCAAGTGCGGGCAGTGAAAGAGCATCTCTTCTCTGCCGCCCTGAAAAAGGGCCTTATCACCACCACCCGCACAAGTGCCGACACCCGTTGGGGTTGGGGCCTTCCCAACAGGTTGCAGCAAAAGGAAAAAGTCTCCCAAGGGCAGTCTCAGAGGGGCATGGGGAAGGGTGTGGCAGAGGGTGGTGTGGCAGAGGGTGGTGGGGAAGGGACTGGGGAGCACAAAGCAGAGGCTTCTGAAGCTTGGGAGTACAGCAGGGAAGAGAGCTTTGGGGATGGGGAGTGGGATCTGGAAGGGATGGGGCGCGTGCTGCAGCAGATGCTGTTCTGGGAGCGACGGCGGGGCATGCGAGCGAGGCTGGCTGAAAGACTGGCAAGGCGAGTGAGAGAGACAGCGGCGAGAGAAAGGAGGGAGGGCGGAGAGGGGGGGGAGGGAGGCGAGGGGGGCGAGGGGGGAGAAGGGGGAGAGGCAGGAGAGGCGGGAGAGAGGAGTGAAAGAGGTGGTGGGAGAGGCAGCGGGGGAAAGGATGAGGGAGGGGTGAAGGAGGGGGAGGAGGGGAAGGAGGGCGAGGAGGGAGAGGGAGAGGGGGAGGGGGAGGGAGAGGGGGAGGGGTTGTATGTGTACGCGGATGGGAGGATGGACCCTGAGCTCGTTGCTCAGTACACTGCTGCTGTGCTGCTTGCTGTTACTGGGGAAGGTACTGCTGGGGAAGGTACCGCTGGCGAAGGTAGCACTGGGGAAGGTACTACTGGGGAAGGTTATACTGGGAAAGTTACTGTGGGGAAGGTAGCACTGGGGAAGGTAGCAGTGGTGAAGGTAGCTACCGATTACAGATGGCCTCAAGAAGATGCTAGCTCGTGCCTCATGCTTTGCTGGTCCGTCATGGCCTCCCCTAGCTATCATGCTTTGCGTGTGATTCATGCTTGCATGTGACTCATGCTTGCATGTGACTCATGTTTGGAAGTCTAGGTGTTAGGTACACACACACCATGCGCACTTGCAAACACACACGTGATTTTGCCCTTAGTGCATGCATGCTGCCCCCTTCCCACCTCCTTTATTCACTCCTCCCACTCTGCACACTCCACACTCCACACTCGTCTCATTTCACCCCTACTCGCGCTCATCGCACACTCATCTCAACCCCACCCCCACTCTCTACTCACCTGCTACTCATTTCCCCCCCTCCCTCCCTCCCCACCCAGAACTCGATGTAGCGTTGCTGGCGCAGGTGAGCGTGATGGGAGCGCATGAGTATCCACTGCAGCACTCATGATCCCTCTCACCACTCGTCCCTCCCTCCCTCCCCACCCAGAACTCGATGCAGCGCTGCTGGCGCGGGTGAGTGTGGCACTGGCGTGGAATCTGGACGGCACCACCACCTGCACGCACATGCATCTGCTCTCCCTCCCCTCGCACCCGCTCTTCCTCCCCCTCTCCTACTCCCCCTCCTCTTTCCTAACAAGCCTTCCTGAGATTCTAGACGTGGTTGTCAGCAGCTTGCAGCGGCCAGTGGAGGAGCTTTTAACGAGGATAGAGCAGGCGTTGGGAGGGGCAAAGGCATGGGTGGAGAAGGGGATGGTGTGCCGGGAAGGAAGAGCAGCGGGGATCGTCTCGGCTCAAGTGGACGAGGTGAGGGGTTAAGTGAGTGGGGGCTTATAGCAGGGATTACAGTGGGAGCTTATATCGAGAATAGAGCAGGCGTTGGGAGGGGCGAAAGCATGGGTGGAAAAGGGGATGGTCTGCCGGGAAGGCAGAGCAGCGGGGATCGACTCGGTTCAAGTTCATGAGGTGAGAGATAAAGGGGCGGCTTATAGCGGGGATTGAACAGGCAGTTTAGACGTCGCCTGAAGTACGTCTTCCTGTCGCCTCTCCTCGTGCACTCCTCCCATTTCCATTCCACCCCTTTTGTGACGTCTCAAAAACACCCTCTCTACACGTGGCTATTCTCCTCGTGCACTCCTCCCATTTCCATTCCACCCCTTTTGTGACGTCTCAAAAACACCCTCTCTACACGTGGCTATTCTCCTCGTGCACTCCTCCCATTTCCATTCCACCCCTTTTGTGCATCGTCCCCTTCAATCCTGCATCTGATGCCATTCGCCTTGCCTCTTGCAGGCTTGCCGTCCATCCGTCCTTGCCCACGTGGCGCCCTCCCATTCGCTGCTGCGATTCCTTGCTAGCAAGCGCAGCATCCTACTGGCTACCTCCGATCGCCTCGCCTCAGCCTGCAAGCCCCAATCAGCAACCGCCACGTCAGCAGCAGCCGCAGCAGCAGCAGAACCGTATGCAACAGCAGGTTCATCCCAAGGGGTAGAAGAGCAGGAGGAGGGAGAGAGGGAAGAGACAGAGAGGGAAGGAGAGAGGGAGGAGAGAAAGGAGGAAGAGGAGGGAGTGAAGGAGGGTAGCGTGCAAGAAAGAAAAGGGTCTGGTACACAGGCCAGGGTGGGAGATGGGGCCAGGGCCTGCCAGGGCCAGGCCTTGGTGATTGGAAAGGACAGACAGATGGGGTTTGGCAGGGGCGGCAGTGAGCTGACGGGGAGGGCAGGGGTGTGGAGTGAGGTGGCGGGGGAGAGGATGGGCGAGATGGGGGAGGAGGAGCGGGTGAGGGTGTTTGTGGAGTGGGTGGGGGCGAATGGGATGGCGGACTATAACAAGCCTGGCTCGGGGATCGAGGTGCGTTGCGGTTACCGGGGCGAGTGTCTGATTGACGGAGGGTGAGAGGGAGGAGGAGCGTTTGCGTGTGCATACTACCATGTGCTCCCGTGCCTCGCGGCTATGCGTTATGCCGCACCATGCTGTGTCAATCGTTTTTGGCGCCTCAAGAACTGCTCTATACTGTACAAGACTGAGCGGCGGTAGGGCGGGGCGGTGGTAGTACTACTACCCTGTACGTGCGTCGGACGAATTGCTGTATCCTGTGCCGTACGAGGAGGAAACCGTTGTATGCTGCACATCACATCACAGTGCTGCTCTTCCCTCCTCTTTGTAACACCACCACTGGTCTTCTGACATAATTCTCAGCGAGCTGCAAACTTAGTCAGGCTTAAAGCAGAAGATCACAGTGCTGCTCTTCCCTCCTCTTTGTAACACCACCACCACCACCATCATCATCATCCGCTGCTGTGGCAGATAGTCTTTTGAGTCGGCTCAAAAGTGAATTGCTGTATCCTGTGCCGCACATCACATCACAGTGCTGCTCTTCCCTCCTCCTTGTAACACCACCACCACCACCACCATCGTCCGCTACTGCTGTGGCAGATTGTCTTCTGGAACGAGACTGCGCCAGTCCATGGTGACACCTCAAGGGCAATTTTAGAGGCGCCTAAAAAATCCTCCTTGTAACACCACCACCACCACCACCACTATTATCATCCGCTGCTGTGGCAGATTGTCTTCTGGAACGAGACTGCGCCAGTGCATGGTGAACCTCACGAGCAGGAAAGCAGGTGAGCAGGTGCAGGCAGGGTTGGCAGGGCATGATATCAGTGCGGGCAGGAAATGATGCGGGCAGGTCATGACGCTTTGTGCCACCCATCCCCCTACACGTTCATTCCAGGCGCCAGATGTCAGTGCGGGCAGGGCGGGATCACGAGGAGGACTCAGTGCTGCTCTCAATCCCCACCTCCCTCTGGGTCACCACGCCCGCCATGCTGCAAGCCATAGGGGGGCCCCCCTACCCCGGGCCTGTGTGGGCCTTCACTGTCGCCGCCGCGTGGCTGCTAAGGGAGATGCTTAAAACGAGGACGGAGTCCTTCTGGTGGCCGTACCTGCAGCTGCTGCCCCGCCACGTCCCCCTGCCGTACTTCTTTGAAGAAGAGACGTTAGAGGAGCTGCAGGTCCCATCAATCATCAAAACGGTGAGTTATGGTGACCACCTTCACTTCACCCATACCTGCTGCAGGTACGGGTGAGTTACGCTCTGTATGGTGAGCACCTTCACCCGTACCTGCAGCTGCTGCCGCGCCACGTCCCCCTGCCGTACTTCTTTGAGGAGGAGACGCTGGAGGAGCTTCAGGTCTCGTCAATCATCAAAACAGTAAGTGGTGGTGAACACTGTGAGTGAGTGAGTGAGTGAGTGAGTGAGTGAGTGAGTGAGTGAGTGAGTGAGTGAGTGATTGAGCCCTGCCTACAGTGGCCGTACCTGCAGCTGCTGCCCCACCACGTCCCCCTGCCGTACTTCTTTGAGGAGGAAACGTTAGAAGAGCTGCAGGTCCCGTCAATCATCAAAACGGTGAGTTATGTTCTGTATGGTTGATCACCTTCACCCGTACCTGCAGCTGCTGCTGCGCCACGTCCCCCTGCCGTACTTCTTTGAGGAGGAGACGCTGGAGGAGCTCCAGGTCTCGTCAATCATCAAAACAGTAAGTGGTGGTGGTGAACACTGTGAGTGAGTGAGTGAGTGAGTGAGTGAGTGAGTGGGTGAGTGAGTGAGTGAGTGAGTGAATGAGTGAGTGAGCCCTGCCTACAGCGGCCGTACCTGCAGCTGCTGCCCCGCCACGTCCCCCTGCCATACGTTTTTCAAGAGGAGACGTTAGAAGAGCTCCAGTCCAGGTTCCGTCCATTGTGGAAACAGCGAGTTATGGT
This sequence comes from Closterium sp. Naga37s-1, assembly GCA_947471745.1. Lineage (NCBI taxonomy): Eukaryota > Viridiplantae > Streptophyta > Zygnematophyceae > Desmidiales > Closteriaceae > Closterium > Closterium sp. Naga37s-1. Next base: position 1,564,493 of record CANJKZ010000105.1, read on the forward strand.
GAACACCTTCACCTTCACCTTCACCCACACATGCAGACTGCAGCAGCTCTGTCTGTCGTGCTCTGCTGCCGCGCGCGCCACGTCCCCCTGCTGTACTTCTTTGAAGAGGAAGCACTAAGGGAGCTTCAGGTCCCGTCGATCGTGACAACAGTAAGTCTTGGTTGGTGAACACTGTGAGTGAGTGAGTGAGTGAGTGAGTGAGTGAGTGAGTGAGTGAGTGAGTGTTTTGAGTCGACTCAAAGCACGACTCATTACACCTATGCGACCAATCCTCACTAGCTCTCTCTATCATGAAGAGGAGACGGCGGAGGAGCTTCAGGTTCAGGTCCCGTCGATCGTGACAACAGTGAGTTCCATTCAAAGCGATGGGTGAACATTGTGAGGGAATGAGTTATTGTAAGAAACTCACACCTTCCCAGTTCACCGACCGGCCACGTCCCCCTCCCCTGCCTGCCGTACTTCTTTGAGGAGGAGACGCTGGAGGAGCTCCAGGTCTCGTCGATCGTGACAACAGTAAGTCGATTCAGCATTCATGACCACTTGAATATGATGTGATGCACATGCACGCACTCTACCTTGCCCCTCAGCATGCATGAGTCAACTCAAGCGTCCCTCTTGAGGAGTCCTTCTGGTGGCCGTGGTTCTTTGAGGAAATGAGGCCAGTTCTGATTTTTAAGTTGAAGATTTGTTCAAACTGGCTCTCTAAGCAAATGCTCTAGCGCACAGTGAACCGGGCTCCTTCCTTTCATCCATTCCATTCCATGGGGTTTGTCCCGTCGTTCTAAGAACCATACGAGTTGATGGAAATAAGACCTCCGCAGCAGCCCACCTGTCCGTTACTGACAACTCAAGCGTCCCTCTTGAGGAGTCCTTCTGGTGGCCGTAGTTCTAGAGGAAAATGAGACCGGAAGACTTTTGAGACGTCTCAAGAAATGAGGCTAGAAAAACTCCAGGCCCCGTCGCGTCGATTGTGAAAGGAGTGAGTTCTATTTGAAGGTAAGGGTCGAAAGCAGTCATTTTAGCTGTAACTTATGGTGGAACTTATGTGATGGGAAATTCTTAGCAGTCATAACTCGTGGTGGAAAGTGCAGATTCTGCTCCACGTTCTTGCAAAGCGAGTCATGAGGCGATTTTTTAGGCGCCTCAAAAGCCGATTTTTTGAAGCGCCTAAAAAATCGCTGTAACTTATGGTGGCAAGTGCAGATTCTACTCCATGTTCTTGCAAAGCCTGGAAGGTAATGGTGAGCTGTGAAGGAGATTCATGTTCTCGTTTTCTGCCTGCCTGCACTGCACCCCATCCCCACACCACAACCCACCCCATCAGGTGCGCCACAATCTTGCGAGCTACGAGTTTGAGTACCGGCGGTGCGGCCCCACGGTGCTGGGCAACGCGTCCCTGCACGAGTTCATGTGGGCGCTCTCTGTGGTCCAGTCTCGCGGCTTTCAGGACCCGCGGTGGGGGAATGTGGTGACGTTTGAACCAGCGGGCCCTGGTGGAGTGGACGGAACAGGGGAAGCAGGGGCGGGAGGGTCGGGCGGAGGGTCGGGAGGAGCATCGGGCGGAGGTTCGGGTGGATGGTCGGCCGGAGGTTCGGGAGGAGGGTTGGGAGGAGGGTCGGGCAGGGGTGCGGACGGAGGTTCGGAAGGGCCGGGTGGGCCATCAGGGGCAGTGGAGGTGCAGGTGAAGAAGGGTGCGGTGCTGCTGGTGCCTCCTGCAGAGTTCTTTGACCACAGGAACGACTTCCATGCCGCCTATACGGTAACGTGCTTGTGGTCACTGGTTTATAAACTATTGCTGCTGCTGCTGCTGCTGGTGCCGCCTGCAGAGTTCTTCGACCACAGCAACGACTTCAAAACCGCCTACACGGTCGGTAATGTGCTTGGGGTATGAAACCCTGCTCCTGCTGCTGCTGCTGCTGTTACTTTTTTTTTGTTTGTTTTTTTTTTTTTTTACCACTCTTATAAGATTATATCTCTGCTGCCAGCGCAGCCCGTGGCAGTCCATTCTGCCCGATCTCGATTCTCTTGTTTGTGAGAGTTTCGCGCTCCCACAGGATGGCTGCCCACAGTGGCTTATCACCTAGCTGCTGTAGCCTTTAGTACGGTGAAGTAATTCCACTATAGTAGGCAAACAAACAAGAGAATAGGATTCGGTTGGTTGAGCTAGGCTACTTATTCCGGCCCTCCAGTGTCTCCAATTTCTTAGCGAGCTGGTTGGGCTCGAGCCGCCTGTGCTTGGGATTGGCCACTACCGATTTCCTGCTTCTCGAGGCTCTTGAGTCTCCCCAGTGCACTCCGCACATCCCAGTACCACCAACTTCGCGTCACCCCCTGAAACCCAACTCCTCCTCGGTAAAACTGAATTACACAATCTACACCGTATACACCTCACAAGCATGTAACAGAATACAATGCGTTTACCATTATATTCTGTGACACTCACAGCAGCGAGGGAACAAGCTGGCAGTCCAGCAGGAGGGACAGAGGGGGTTGGAGGGAAGAGCAAGAGGAGAAGAAGAGGATGAGATAACAACTGCCCGTGGTGGTGGTGGTGTTGGCGCTGATGTATGTGGCGGTGCAGCGAAGACGAAGCTCGCATGTGATGCTGCTGCTCGATTCCCAGCGGATACTGCTGCTGCCTGCCCTGCTGCTGCTGCTGGCTCTAGTGAAGTGAAGCACACATGCAGTGCTGCTGATGCTGCTGCAGCCGCCACTTCCGAAAATACAGCTGAGGCTACAGCTGATGCTGCTAGCCCTTCCTGTCGCGCGCAACCCGCACCCTCGTCTGTTCATTGGCGGGAAGAGATTAAGCAGAAGCTGCTGCGCGTGTGGGGGAGTGCTGGTGCTGGTGCTGGTGCTGGTGCTGGTGCTGGTGCTGGTGCTGGTGCTGGTGCGTGGCTTATTGACGGTGGAGAGAGAAGCGGGGAGCAAGAACCTGAGCGCACGACCATGCCACTGCATCGGCTGAAGCGGCAGCTGTGGCGGGTGGCAGCGAGGGCAGTGGAGGCCGTGGTGAGGGAGCGGGAGGAGGAGGGAGGGAAGTTCTACAGCGCCGCGGAGAGCGGTGGCCCGCCATTTGAGTTGATGCAGCGGGTCAGGAGAGTGAGCGAGGTGGAGGAGATAATGGGGGGCGTGGAGGAGAGGACAGAGGCGGACAAGGAGGGCAGGGTGGGCGTGGCGGTGTGGGCGAGAGGGCTCGTGGAGCCCAATCTCATCGCTGCCCTTGCTGCTGTGTATTACTACTTGCACTATCAACGAGGTGCGATCTCTGGCCGGACAGGTGAGGCGGGCAGGGAGGTGGGTATGGGCGTGGCGGTGTGGGTGAGAGGGCTCGTGGAGCCCAATCTCATCGCTGCCCTTGCTGCTGTGTTCTACCATCTGCAGTATCAACGAGGTGCGTTCTCTGGCCCTTGCTGCGATGTTCTACTACCTGCAGCATGGAAAAGGTGGGGCTTTGGCTGTGGTACCACTGCTACTTGCAGCACCAGGCAGGTGAGTAGGAGGACGAGGGCGGTGTGGGCGAGAGGGCTCGTGGAGCCCAATCTAATCGCCGCTCTTGCTGCTGTGTTCTACTACTTGCAGCATGGAAAAGGTGGGGCTTTGGCTGTGGTACCACTGCTGTTTGCAGCACCAGACAGGTGAGGCGGACAAGGAGGCGAGGGTGGGCGCGAGGGCTCGTGGAGCCCAATCTGATTGCTGCGCTTGCTGCTGTGTTCTACGACCTGCTGTGTTCAACGAGGTGAGTGCATGTTGACTCAGCAGTGTGTGCATGTCAACGAGGTTGCTCGGTCGGACCTGTGGTAGAACCAACCAACTGCTTCACCACACAGGTGAGGGCTCGTGGAGCCCAGTCTTGTTGCTGCGCTCGCCGCTGTGTTCTACGACCTGCTGCATCAACGAGGTGGGTGCATGTCGACTCAACAGTGGTGAAACCAACCAAATTCAGCACCAGACAGGTGAGGCAGACAAGGAGGTGGGCGTGGCGGTGTGGGCGAGAGGGCTCGTGGAGCCCAGTCTTGTTGCTGCGCTCGCCGCTGTGTTCTACGACCTGCTGCATCAACGAGGTGGGTCTAAAAGCAGTAAGCAGTGCATTTTGGATACATTTCACGAATAACCTGGGATAGACGGTCAGTAACAGCACCTCACCTGGCAATGCCTCTCCTCACCCGTTTCCCCCTCCCACCCCTTCTCCCCCCCCCTGCTCTTCGCACTTCCCCCATTTTACAGACCACTCAACAGTGCTAACGAGCTCAGCAGTCTACCTGGAATGGGCTGTCAGCAACAGCACCTGCCAGCACATCTCCTCGCGCCTTCCCTCCCACCCCCAACCCCTCTTGCTCCCCCTCCTCTTCCCATTTCTCCCACACAGACCCCCCTGCAGTGCTGACCAGCTCAGCAGTCTACCTGGGATGGGCCGTCAGCAACAGCACCTGCAAGGCTGTCCTCTCCCCTCCCCCCCAACCCCCACCCACTCCTTTGCCCATCTTTCTTCCCATTTCTTACTTATACACACACAGACCCCCCTGCAGTGCTAACCAGCTCAGCAGTCTACCTGGGATGGGCCGTCAGCAACAGCACGTGCCAGTTCCTCTCCTCGCCCGCCCCTGACATGCTGCCCGCCCTGCAAGCAGCAGCCGACACCGTTCGTCTGCTAGCGCAGGCGCGGCTGCAGCAGATGCCGACCAGCATAGAAGAGGACGAAGCGATCCTGAGGGAGCTGGAGCGGTGCAAGAGCGGCGGGAAGGTGGGGGCAGGTGGTGGGGAGGGGGTGAAGGGTGGGAAACTGGGGAAGGAAGGAAAGAAGAAGGCAGCGCAAAGGGAAGCCGAAGCGATCCTGACGGAGCTGGAACGGTGCGGGAAGAGGGAGGGGAAAGAGGAGGACGGGAGACGGGTGGGAAGGAGGGGAGAGGCAGACGGAGAGGGAGCAAAGGAAGGCGAGGAGGTAGAAGAGAGGGGCGATGAGGAGGAGAGGAGGAAAAGGGAGGACGAGGAGGTTGAGATGGGTTGTGAGGAGTGGCGGACAGGAGGTGGTGGAGATGGGGAGAGAGGGAGAAGCGGGGCAGGAGGGACACTCACAGGAGGGAGGCTGACAGGAGGGGGGTCGAGAAGAGGGAAGTTGAGAGGAGGGAGGTTGAGAGGAGGGAGGATGGGAGGGGAGATGATGACAGCGATGGGAGTGCGGTGCAGGTGTGCAGTTCTTCTGCCAGTGCTGGATGAGAAGCTAACAGCGGTGCAGTTCCGGTTGAGCAGGAAGCGAGTGCTGCATGGCGTGGTGACCCGCCTGGAGGCTGCCTGCCCTCCCACTGACAGCCTGGTTTCAACTTAGATAGGGTCTAGGACTTTTGAGTCGACTTGGAAGCTACCTGGAGCGCTACGGTGTCGTGTTTGGAGTCACAGAATGCAGAATTTATGAGTCCCCCCCACCCACAGCCCGGTTCCAACTTAGACAGGGTTTATGATTCGACTCAAATGTCACCTCGAGTGCTGCAGCCTGTGGAGTGGAGCCACAGGTTGAAGCTGCTTGCCCTCCCACTGACTGAGAGCCTGCTGCTACGACCGTGGATATCTGGTACTGGCAGTAGCAGCATTGGACTGGACAGTAGGCAGGGCAAGTGCTGCAGTAGGCTGGACTGACAGCCTGCTGCCTGCTGCTGCGATCGTGGATCTGGTACTGGCACTGGTATTATGTTGCGGACTGGACAGCAGGCAGGGCAAGTGCTGCAGGTGGTTGTGGCACAACTCGAAGCTGCATTTTTTAGTCGACTCAGAACACGGCTCGAACCTGCATGCTCTCTCTCACAGTCCCATTTGACCCCACCGCAATGAAGAGTCAATCGCGCATTACCGTATCGATCAATATTGCTGAGAGGTACATGGTGCCTTGTCTTTGTGCTGGCTCAATCAAGATGGCTTATTGCCCTCCGATAAATCGTGTCCCTTCCTGTCGTACGATACAATACGCATGTATGTAATATGTGTTTCTTTATGGGAACTTACCGTAATTGATGTTCATTTTTATGATGTGTAGTGATATCAAAGTTTTTAAACCCAGGCCAATTCCAGTATGGATGGCTGAAACCGAAACTTCTGACACCAAGGTCATAAAATCATAAGCCATACAATGTAATATAATTATGTATATTACATATATTACAATGTAGTACACTATCGTAGAGGTCTTTACTCTATCTTGGAGGTATTATCTGCTAGCATACTAAAGAAAGCACTGGACTTCAGTTTTCTGAGATTCTCTGGAGCTCCAAACTCAATGCTCTGCCCACGTTCCATGACAAGAACCTGCGAAAAATGGGGATTGGATAGTCGATGAACCAAAACATTAGGCAGCTTTTCAGCAAGTGGGACTTGCGCACATGTAGGGTGTGCGTGCGCACACGCACTCACACAGACGAGAGTGATTACATGCGAGCAAGAGGCACAAGCGACACTCTTCTGACTTGCCTGGTCATAATCAAGGACTGTGGAGAGCAGGCCCCTAGATTCGTTTTGAGGCACGCTGATCGATCAGCGTCCACCCGTGTTGGAACTCTGTGAGTCAGCGTGGCCCCAAATTTTTAGGCTGAAAATTCAGACAACCCAAAGTTTTTAGGCTTAACTTTCAGCGTGAGCTGTAAAACTTAAGCTGATAATGCATATTCATAAAAAACATTTCACATGTCTGAGTCAGAGTCTCTGAGTTGGGAGCTTCTACAGGAGCAGGTGGGGTGGATGTTTGTGGTGTCGTGCGAGACGCAGCGCGATGCGAGCCATGCGCAACCCCGATTGGTCGGAATTGCAGCTTGTTATAGCTTTGCTAGTACCAACGCGCCTGTGCGGTGCCGCGCGGGGGAAAATTCGATTTCCCGCCCGTGATTGACGGTGTTAGCCCTACACTTCGCCAGGCTGGCAGAAACCCTTGTCATGCCGGTTTCAGTGTGCACCCCCTATACAAGGCTGAGTGCACAGCCTACACTCCTACAAAAAGGCTGAAAAAAAAGCTAAGGCTAAAAAAAAAACACTGAAAAATCAGCCAATGTACATAACAAAAAGCTTTGGATTCAGCCTAACCCTAGAAAAAAAGCCTGATCTAACGCTGAATCAGCGTAAAAAGGCTGATATCTAGGGCACTGGAGAGGTGGTGTGCAATGGTGATGACGGTGCTGTCCTTGAATGAATTTGGAGTCAACTCAACAATCAACAATTGACTTGCCTGGTCATACTCAAGGACTGTGGAGAGGTGGTGTGCAATGGTGATGACGGTGCTGTCCTTGAATGACTCTGGAGACGTCTCAAAAGGCTTGCCTGATCATAATGCAGAACTGTGGAGAGGCGGTGTGCAATGGTGATGACGGTGCGATCCTTGAACGACTCCCGCAGGATGTCTTTAATTACTGCATCGCTCTCCCCATCCATGCTCGCTGTCGCTTCATCCATCAGCAAGACGCGTGTCGACGCCAGCAAAGCCCTGCATGGAAAACAAACACCATGAGCAAGAGAAGAGAGAAAGCAGAATACGTAGTTTACCATGTGATAACTGTGGGTCAATATTCGATTCTGAGACAAGAGATACGACCTGCATTGTGATTGCCCCCGATGTAATTCCCCATGTAATTACCTTGCAAGACAGAGCAATTGCTTCTGCCCCAGGGACAGGTTCCCCCCGCCCTGAGCCAGGGCACCATCCAACCCGCCCAGCAGCCCCGCCACCAGCAGCTTCCACCACACTGTTGAAGCACCTCAAAACTTTCCCCTACCTTGCAAGACAGAGCAGTTGCCTCTGCCCCAGGGACAGGTTCCCCCCGCCCTGAGCCAGGGCACCATCCAACCCGCCCAGCAGCCCCGCCACCAGCGGCTTTAGCCGCACCGTTGCCAGCACCGACCACAGGGCCTCGTCCCTGTGCTGGCTGTGATTGGGGCATGGGTGGGGGGGATCAGGCACGGGATGGGAGGGTATGGGGGGGAAGAAGCGGGTTTTTGGAGCGTGAAAGTGCACTAGAGGTTGAAGGATTGAGTAAATGAGAACACACACATAAGGTGCGGTGAGAACCTTTTTAGATTCGTGGTCGGAATGAGTAATCTTACCCCAGGGGATCAAGGTTGAATCGCAATGACTGGCTGAAAAGAACCGGCTCTTGAGGAATGGCCACCACCTGAAACAGGAAGGACCATTGAAAACCACAAGTTCATGCACAATAGATGAAATCAGTTAATGCATCACCCTGTCCCCTACCTTGGTAACTACTGAAAAGGTAGCCAACAGATGGAGGAAAGGAAATGCTACTTTACTGCGCAGGGTTGCAAGGGGCAGCAATGCAATGTCGGCACCGTCGATGTGAATGCTACGTTGTTGCGTACCCTTCTTCGCACGGTTGCGAGTAGTTTCGAGTCAACTAAAAAGTGCCACTTGGATTCTTACCTTGCTTCGCAGGGTTGCAAATGGCAGCGATGTATTGTCTTTAGAGGTGCATAAGAAGCCTACCTTGCTTCGCAAGGTTGCAAACGGCAGCGATGTATTGTCTTTAGAGGTGCCTCAAAGGCTTGCCTTGCTTTGCATGGCAGCGAGAGGCAGCAATGCAAGGACTCTGATGAGGTGCCTAAGAAGCCTACCTCGCTTCGCAGGGTAGCGAGTGGCAGCGATGCAATGTCGACACCGTCAATGCAAATGCTCCCTGAAGACGCTTCCTGTAGATTTGAGGACACTCGAAAGCTTACCTTGCTGCGCAGGGTAGCTTACCTTGCTTCGCAGGGTGGCGAGGGGCAGCGATGCAAATGCTCCCTGAAGACGCTTCCACCAACCGCAGCAGAGCGAGCATGAGTGTGGATTTGCCTGCACCTGATGGGTTGAGACGAGGCAGACACATAGAGAACACATACCAGCCAACACAATTTCCAGCGCTTTTTCACAGAAGTCCTGAATCACACCATCCCTACCAGGTATATCGGATCAGTTTTGAGAATTCTCCACCTTGAACCAGCCCAATCATGGTACGTTGAAATACAGAGGCAATCCCACATAGCCTCACCTGTTCGCCCCACCACACCACACTTCTCCCCTCCTGCGAGCCGAAAGCTCAAGCTGCGCAGCACTGCCTGCCCCGTGCTGCCATACCGCACCGTCAGCTGCTCCACTTGCACTGCACCTGCTGACGGCCAAGGGGGGCGAAGGGAGCTTCTGCTGTTCCCCTTCTCCTCGCTGTGTGATGCTGCATTTGTGGCTTGGCAGTTGGGGAGGAGAGGAATGTGAGCGCATAGTGATTTGGAGAGAAGGAGGCTGAATGATGTTCGCAGTGCTCCGTACAGCACGCTGAATAGTGTGGATTTTGCGGTGGACTTTTCCTGCTGCTGCTGCTGCTTCTGCTGCTTCTGCTGCTTCTGCTGCTGCTGCTGCTGCTGCTGCTGCTTCTTCTCCTGCTGATGTTGCCGTGGCTGCTGCTGCTGCTGACGCTTAGATTGACTGTTGGGGCTCGGTGGGGGCACTTCACTTGGAATCATGGTGTACTCGAGTGTGCGCTCAACACTGGTGAACTGCCATGGATGGGGTGGGGTGTCAGAGGGGCGGGGAGGCAACAATGCAGGTTATTGAGGCCCCTCAACATGCGGACTCTTCCCCTGGCTGGAATCATGGTGTACTCGAGTGTGCGCTTAACACTGGTGAACTGCCATGGATGGGGTGTTCGAGGTACAGGGAGAAAACAATGCATGACCTTGTGCAGGAGGGATGAGCTCCCTGCCTAGTTCGCACTGTTTCACGGCATGAGAATGTGATGTGGAAATAGTGTGTATCATCAGAATGCATCCCATAAGAGTTGAGTCAGGAGATGGGTGGTGCTTGCTTCCCTTTCAGCACTCTCTGCTCTGCAGATGGGGCGCATTCCTGGGTGCTTGCTTCCCCGTCCCTCCATGGTCTGCCTGCCGTGTATGTTTTTGTGAGAATTCTCAAAAAACATACACTTCAGCACACTCTGCTCTGCAGACGGGGCACATTCCATTCCTGGTTTCCATCCCTCCGCGGTCTGCCTGCCTCCGTTCATCCCTTCCCTCACTTCACTCACACCCAGAAACATCACAACCATTGCACCCCTGTCCCCTAGCCTCACCCTTTCTCTCGCCTCACCGTGTTCTCAAGCTCCGCTCCGTATTGCAGCGCCCAGCGCAGGGAGTCCGGCAGCTGCAGCAGATAAGACAAAGCCAGCGCGGCCATGGCGGGCGGCAGCGAGTGGAGCAACGCCACGGCGGCGAGGGCGGCAGAGAGCAGGGCGGCGGCAACGAGGAGGTCCAATCGGAAGCCCAGCCACTCCCACGTGGCAAGCCAGAATAGGTGCGGGGTGGCGTTGGCGGTGACGTGGCGAAGGAAGAGGCGGTGGAAGCGGCGCTGCTGGGAGAAGGCTCGGATGGTCGGCAGGCCCTGGGGGGGTGGGAGAGGAGTAGGGAGTATAGATTTTGAGGTAAGCTTGGGAAGCGCTGCGGGGAGAAGGCTCGGATGGTCGGCAGGCCCTGGGGGGGTGGGAGAGGGGGAGGGGAGTATAGATTTGAGGTGAGCTTGGAAAGTGCGTGTGACAGTGGATGCGTGGGTGTGTGTGTGTGTTGTTGAGAAGTAGAACTGAACAGAAATAACTAACAGCAGGGCATACAGGGTGCATAAGTACAAATGTCGTACCCTTTAAGGAGTAACTCAACCTAACCTACAATATGTGTTGCACATAATTTGACATGTGTGTGTGTGTGAGTGAGTGTGTGTGTGTGTGTGTGTGTGTGAGTATGTGTGTGTGTGTGTGAGTGTGTGTGTGTGTGTGTGTGTGTGTGTGTGTGTGTGTGTGTGTGTGTGTGTGTGTGTGTGTCGATGTGTGCGCGCACGCGCGCGTGCGCGTGTGTGTGTGCATTCATGGGTTCACAACAAAACTTCTGTTTTCAGCCCTGTTGACGGCCACAAAGCAGACCTTGCTACACGGGATCGTACCTCGAGGGCAGTTGGGATTCGCGACGTGACCACCACCGACCCCATCAGCCCCAGTGGGCCAAAAGCGATCAAGGGGAGGGGCAGGGCTGCTTGGGAGATGGCGGCTACGAAGACCAACCACTACCATAATCATGCAAGTAGACACATAAGGAGCACGCTGCATGTTGTGCATACCATCCGTCGCACCTCCCTTGCCGTGCCATCAGATCTAAAGCGAGGGCAAGTCTCCAGCTACCTCATCAGGTCAAATGAGGCATCCCATACTAAGAACCCGCCCCTAAGCAACCCAGGAGAAGACATCTTATCTGGGGATTGCTTTGCAGTGTTGGAGCCCAGTTGGAGCTTTTGAGTCGACTCAAAAGTTACCTCGAACCCGCCCCTAAGCAACCCAGGAGAAGACATCTTATCTGGGGATTGCTTTGTAGTGTTGGAGCCCCAGTTGGAGATCCCTTAGACACATAGGATGTCGCCACTCTTATAAATCGTACCCAGGAGAAAAAAACTTAGGCTGTTTGAGAGAAGCAGCTTACCTCAATGCTGGCAAGGAACCGAGAAAGCAGCACGCTGCGTGTTGTGCATTCCATCCGCCGGACCCCCCTCGCCGTGCACACGTACAGCTAGTGAGAGAGAGTTATGACTGATGAGTCTCACCTCCATGCTGGCAAGGAACCGAGAAAGCAGCACGCTGCGTGTTGTGCATTCCATCCGCCGGACCCCCCTCACCGTGCACACGTACAGATGCCGCAGTTGCAGCAGCAGCAGCAGCAACGGCAGTGGCAGCAGCGGCAGCAGCAGCCGCACAGTATGGGTATGAGTCGACTCAGAACACAGCTCACCTCCATGGTGGCGAGGAAGCGAGCGAGCAACACGCTCCGAGTGGTGCATTCCATCCGCCGGACCTCCCTCGCCGTGCACACATACAGATGCCGCAGGTGCAGCAGCAGCAGCAGCAACGGCAGCACGGGGATTAGTGTCCAAGGAACGGCTATGCACGCCGATACCACCGCCGCAATGCACAAGCCTACGGACTGTGGGCAAGTGAATGGGAGGGCGGGAAGGAAGGTATGTTCATAAGGGGAGAGGGATGATGGAGGATCGAGATGAGAGAGTGGTTGGCTGGACTTATGGCGGGTGCATCTTTGTGCGTTCACGTAGTAATCACCAGCTGCCGTGGCCCGTCAGCTATTATTGAACAGAACGAATTACAAGCATAACTCCAGTTCTCTAACCAACTGGGAAAAATGTGCATGTTTGTATAGTGGGTTTGGATCCACTAACTCCGGTGCCCACTTCCAACACTCTCCTCACTGGGAGGGCCCACCACTAGGGCACAGGAAGCCTGCCGACACCAGGTTTCGAACCCAGGTCCCCCGTGTGCATTCTTCCACACTCACCGCACCATGCAGGAATAAGAGGGCGGTCTCAAGTTGGGACACCATCGAAGTTCCCCCACCTGATGGCTTTTACGAGGCTGATGGTGTTTTTGGGGGAAAACCTCCCAATCTGCCCACCGAAACCCATTTTGGCGGGCAACAGATGTCGACAGCGTCGCATGTCAGGTATCCAATGAAATTGACGCGCCAGCTCGCATACCAGTGTTGGACGAACTTCGACTGGCAAAACCTAAACGGCCGAGCCTGACGGTTGCGCTTGTCGTAAAATTTTGGTCAAATCAAGTCAACATGGGTGATATTGGCAGCTTCACGTAAGCAATGCAGAAATGGGTTTCGTGGGCAGGCTGAAAAGATTTGTTGACGGCTATGTGTACGAAACTGTCATGTCTAACACCGAAGTCCCCACACCCAACAAACGTGGCACGATCTCCATTGTCGCACACTGACGGACAGGCCAGGCATTGCGACCATGGCCAGTTGGACTCATTGTGTCCAAATGTCGAACTGCGTGGGACAACTTTCAAATGTGAATTAATGCCACGTCAACATTGCGAGACGTGTGGAAGGAATTTCGGATGGTGTCCCAGCTTGAGAATGCGCCCTAACTCCAGTTTGCTAACCAACTGAGATAAAATGACATGTTTGTATAGTGGGTACACGCACCCATACCCCGCCAAGACGACACCCGTAGCCCTTGGGAAACCCCTCAGGATCATCCCAGTGCCCACTTCCAACACAATTGGGTGTGTTGGGATCACTTTTGAGAATTCTCAAAAGTGATTCCAATGTAATCCCCCAGCTCGTATTGCAACGAACGTATGGGTATGCATCTATCCCACCCATCCCCTGCTTTCCCCCAATTCTCTTCCTTCAACCCCCCTCCTTACTTCCCTTCCTGCCTTCGAGATTTTTCAAAAGTGATTCAAGCATCACCCAACCACCTTCAATTTCGCTCCTCCATCTACCCTTCTCCCCCTCACCCCATCCCTACCATACTCCCACTCACATTGACGAATCCCAGCAGCATTTCTGGCAGCACGTCGTCCGTCACCCCGAGGTCCTCACTGAACCGGTTCAGCACGCGCCCGGTGGGGTTGCGGTGGAAGAAGGCGAGCGGCGAGGCGAGCACGGAGGCCAGCATGCGTGAGTGAAGGCAGGAGGAGGCGCGCAGAGCAGCGCGGTGGAAGAGCAGCGAGGCGAGGAGAGAGAGGGCCACACAGGAGAGGGCGATGGCCGTGAGGGTGAGAAGCGGGTGGTGTATGGTGTGGGGCGTGTCCGTCCACACGCCCAGGAACCTTGTGGGGAGGGAAGGAGTGGCAAGAATTGTTGGCCGTTGTGAATGACGAAAACAGGTAGTGGCATCGAGCATGGAGCGGGAGGGAGGGACAGATGGGCAATTTTCACAGACAAATTGTTGTTGGGGCACTGGGATCATTCCCTAGTTGAGCGTGGCCAGGCTACAGGCACTTTGGATAGGTATGGGTGTGCCATCCACCATACAAACATGACCTTTTAACCAAGTCGGTATCATTTTGGGCCAACAAATGGTATCAGAGCCAAAGGTCTCCGGTTCGAGTCCTAGTGTGTGCCAATGAGCGCCAATGCCCTAACGAGCCCCAAGTGAGGGGGAAACAACCCCAGTGAGGGGCGGGATTGTTGGTAGGGCATTGGGATCGTCCTCCAGTTGAGTGTGGGAGGGCAACATGTGCATTCTGGAATTTGGGGGGATTTGGGTATGCTACCCACTATACAAATAACCACTTTAACCCAATCGATAGCAGTGTGGGCCAACACATACGGCATTGGGAACGAGGTGTGTGCTCTTGCATCCCAACAGTTACATATGCTGTGCTGTACGGACACACCACAGACGTTCAGGCAATAAAGGGGAGAACGGGGCAGGGAGGAGGGAAGGGGAAAAAGCGGGGGAGTTTGAGTGTGTGAGAGGGGGAGGTATTTTTTTTCTCACCAGCTTGCGAGGCAGTTTGAGACGTGTGCGGCGAGGAAGAGAGCTGCGATGAGCAGCAGGGGCAGCACGCCCATCTGTCTGGCGTAGCCCCAAAACACAGACAGGGGGATGGCGCCGCGCTGCCATCCCTCCACGTCCAGCAGGCCTGCAAACACACACAGAATTTTGGGGATAGCGTGGGATGAGACAAATAAAGGGCGGGGAGGGAGGGAGTGGAAACACTGATCGTCCAGCAGGCCTGCAAGCACACACACACACATCGATTGCATGGGACAGGGAGTTGGACAATTGGGGATAAGGGAAGGGCGGGGAGGGAGTGGCGTGGCGGGGGTATGATGCGGAACTGCAGCAGGGACAGCGAGGAAAGCAACACGGCAAAGCAACCTGTGTGTTTCAGAGCTGAAAGCATTGGATATGCCTTGCCAGCCTACCTTGCCTTGCCGGCCCACCTTGCGTTGCCGGCCTACCTTGCGTTGCCGGCCTACATTGATCATCACCCTCTGTGGAGCCACTCGCCTCCTGCACTCCCTCCTCCCCGCCTCTCAGCTCCGCTGCTGCTGATGCCTCTCCCGACTCGCACAGCAAACCCTCAGCAAGCTGACCCCCATGTGAGATGCACTCCCGCTCCCTGCATGCGTCTACCAGCCCTCTTGCCCCCTTTGCACCCTTCGCCGCCTCCTCCTTCTCCACCAAAACCTCGCTCCCTATCAAGGGGCAGTCATCTGTGGAATCTGTTGGAGCATCTGTGTCGCTCTCACTGCTTGAGTCACAATCTACAGAGCTGCCACTGCTGCTGCTGCTGCTGCTTCTGCTGCTGCTGCTGCTGCTGCTGTAGACCTCCATGATGCCGGTTTTGCCATCCACATCCATGTCAGTGCTGCTGCAGGAGTCGGAGTTAGAGTAACTGTCAGGGTCAGTGGCACAGACGGCACTCTCACTGTCACTGCCAGCAACATCAGAAACATCGCGCCCCGGAGGGAGGTTGCCCGAGTGTTGCGCAGAGGAGGGCAGGGCGCAGAGGTCACTCCATGCGCCACACGCCGCTGCTCTGCCGCCGTCCAGCACCAACACTCTGTTGCAGCTGGGGATGGGTGGGACGGGGGCAGATCAATCACAGAGGGAGGAGGGAGGCTGAGAATGACAGCAAGAGGACGCAGGGATAGAGAGAGGGACTTGATGGGGGTGCAGATGGAACGAAGGTGCATGTATGGTTTCTGTGAAAAAGTTCTGCTTCGCTCCCTCTTCGCCCCTTTCCCAACCCCTTCCCCCACACCCACTACCATACCTCCCAAGGTACTGCACTTGGTGGGTGACGACAATCCGGGGCAGCCCTGTCAGCAGCCCACACACGCACTGCTGAAACACGTGGCAGGCAATGGCTGGATCCAACGCGGCAAGAGGGTCGTCTAGGAGGACCAGCACTGGTGGGGGCGCCCTCCGGCTGCTGCTGCTGCTGCTGTTGTTGGTAGCGTTAGTCCTATTGCTGCTGCTATTGTTACTGCTGCTGCTACAGCTATTGCCACCGCCATGTGCATCAGTGTGTGACTGTGTTGCGCCCGCGCAGCAGTGCAGGGCGGCATACGCCGCCCGGGCGAGGGACACGCGCGCCCTCTGCCCGCCACTGAGGTTGCCGCCGCCCTCCTCCACCAA
The DNA here is from genome assembly GCA_947471745.1 of Closterium sp. Naga37s-1. Classification (NCBI taxonomy): domain Eukaryota; kingdom Viridiplantae; phylum Streptophyta; class Zygnematophyceae; order Desmidiales; family Closteriaceae; genus Closterium; species Closterium sp. Naga37s-1. The sequence goes on from CANJKZ010000105.1 coordinate 1,580,460, forward strand.
TGATTCGTCGCCACGTGGCCACAGGGCCAAGTCCGTGCGCAGGGCACAGGCGTCCAACACCTTGAGTGGGAAGGAGGGGGAAGGAGGAAGAGAGAGTGCGGAGGAGAGGGCGATGGGGGACAGCGTTTGAGGCACCTCGAAAGTTGGAGCGCAGGGCACAGGCGTCCAACACCTTGAGTGAGAGAGAGGCGGGAAGGAGGAAGAGGGGGGGAAAGGAGAGGTTGAGGAGAGGGCACCGAGGAGGGCCGGCAAAGTGGGGCACTGAGAGACGTTCAAAAGCGAGAACGATCCAAGGTGGATATAAAGGGAACACAATGCGAGAATCAGCTTCTGGCCAAGCAGAGTCGAGTCGAAGCGCGCTGTGCGCGCGCTGGTGCATTATTTCACCAGTCATTACCTCGCCTTACCTTGGCATACAGTGTCTCGTCTATCGGTGTGCCGAATAGGATGTTGTCGCGGATCGTCCCCTCAAAGAGGAAAGGCTGGTGGCATGGACGGACGGACGGAAGAAGGGAGGGAGGGGAAGGGTGGGGGAGTTTTTAGTCGATGCGAAACCCGAATAGGATGTTGTCGCGGATCGTCCCCTCAAAGAGGAAAGGCTGGTGGCATGGACAGACGGAAGAAGGAGTGGAATGGAAGGTATGGGGGGCATGGGGGGGAGGAGAAGAGAGGTGGTAGGTGGCGTGAGGACATAATCGCCTCCGCGGATTAGGATGTTGTTGAATGGGGGGATGGAAGAAGAGGGGAAGGGGAAGGGGGGGAAGAGAGAGGGTAAGCGGTAAGAGAGCGATGAATTCTTAAAAATGAATTCTTGTGAAGCAGGGAAGCATCTGAGAAGAAGCAGAAAATTAAAATGAAAGGCTGTGAGAGAGCGACGAATTCTTAAAAATTAATCCTTGTGTGGGTGGAGCGGAAAGGCTGTGAGAGAGCGACGAATGGGAGAGGGGTGACCTGCTGCGATGCGTAGGCGAGGGAAGGCACGGAGCGGTGCATAGCACCCGATGAGAGAGGCACTTCCCCGAGAATACCCAGCAGCAGCAACGACTTGCCACTGCCCGTCTGCAGGGCGGCAAGGGTGGGCGGGAGGGAGAATTCCACGATGGCGGGAGGGAGGGTGCACAATATGCTGGCAGCTTCATTTTTAACAGGCAGCACAGCAGGCTGTGAGAGACAGTGGTTTGGCGCACAATATTCACAAAGGCATGGGAATGCCATAGCAGGGTGCACGCTGCAAGCTACGGGTTGCGGGTTCACCTTGCCAGTGACTCCCAGCAGCTCTGCCTCTCCCAGCCTCACGCTCACTCCCTCCACCCGTCCCCTCGGTGCCTCGCCTCGCCATCCCATCTCCCGCTGCCCCTCTTGGTCCTCCTGTGCAGTCACAGGCGCACTCGCAGCAGCAGCATCAGCAGCAGAAGAAGCAGCAGAAGCAGCAGCAGCAGCAGCAGCAGCAGGAGGGGAAGGACCAGCAGCAGCATGAAAGCCCATAAACTGCTGCGGGAAGCACATGCGGAAAGCTGAGGGGACGTGTGGGAAGCTGCAGCCGCTGCTGCTGTATAGTCTCCGAGAGGTCCAAAACATGCCCTGCGGATGCCACTTGAAGTGCATGGCTCTCTTCCTCTTTGCACTGCTCGTGCCTTGCGCTGAATCCTTCTCCCCCTTGGTCTTCCATCTCATCCTTCCCCTCACAGGTAACTTCTCCCACTTCTTCTCCCCAAGCGAAGGACGCCCCTTCAAGCACCAGGGCAGCACGGGGGATGGACGGAAGGCGTGTGGGAGCAGATGAGGAGAGGCTGTAGCTGGGCTGTGAGGCGAGTTCTGAGGATGGCGGGGACTGTAGACTGAAGAGTTTGTCCAAGGATGGTGCTGTGAGAGCAGCAGTTGTGGATTCGGGTGGCTTAGAGGTGGTTCGGGTGTCAGGGGCGGAGTGGCGCTCTTCTGGGAGCAGTGCAGAGCCATTGTGGGACGGTGCTCCTTGTTGCCTGGCTCCGTGCAGGGTGGTCTGTTGGAGTGACGGCAGCACGCACAGGCATGTGCACGCAGAGGCACACAAAGGGGATGCGATGCGATGGTACACTGAGGCACAGTGAAAACGTCATGCTCGCACCGCATTACAATTCAGCCACCCATGCAAAAGGATCCTAGTTCTGAGTCGACTCAAAACACCGCATTACAACCCAGCCACCCATGCAAAAGGATCCTAGTTCTGAGCCGACTCAAAACACAGCATTACAACCCAACCACCCATGCAAAAGGCTCCAGCCGACCAACACAGCGTGCGGTGCGCAGCACTGTGATGGCGTCGGCTCCAATGCTGCGGGCAGTGGTGTGGTGGGCACGGATAAGCGAAAGAAAGGGGGTGAAAAGCTGTGAGTGGTGCGTGGGTGAGAGCACGCTGACCTGCAGGAAGTGTGAGAGGCGCTTGAAGCTGACAGACGCCTCAGCCATGTTCTGAATGCCATGGGCCACCTTCCACCCCATGGTGTAGCGCGGGATCTGTGGGATATACGGAGGGAGGGGAGGAGGGTTTTGAGTCGACTCACAACTTGTGCTGTATGCCCAGAGCCACCTCCCACCCCATGGTGTAGCGCGGGATCTGTGGGGATACGGAGGGAGGGGAGGAAAGGGAGGGTGGGGCATGTCAGTGGGCTGAGAGCCCCTTACAGCAATGCAACTTTCCGCTTAAGATTGCCCATAGGAAGCAACAGCGCATGATATCCATCGCAATCAGTCTAATTCCCCACGCGCCTCCATGAGTGGGCGCTGTGAGAGCGCCCCTCTCCCGTCATCCCTCCCCGACTGAGGGTTACGGAAGCAAGGAAAGACGCACCTCGAGGAGTGTGAGGACGTAGAACACGGAGGAGGCGGTGAGTTGCCCTCCGAGGCAGGTGAAGGTGGCGAAGGTGACAAGGGCCACCACGGAGGTGAATGAGAAGTAGAGGCCGTCCGTCACGGCGTTGATGGCTGCGGTGCTCTGCAGGCTGCATGGAGGATGGGAAAGGGGAGGATGGGAAAGGGGAGGATGGGAAAGGGGAGGATGGAGGGGTGTCTGAGACGCCTCAAGGGCCACCACGGAGGTAAATGAGAAGTAGAGGCCGTCCGTCACGGCGTTGATGGCTGCGGTGCTCTGCAGGCTGCATGGAGGAAAGGGAGGACGGTGGAAGGCGCAGGGTGGTGGAAGGCGCAGGGTGGTGGAAGGGGCAGGGTGGTGGAAGGGGCAGGGTGGTGGAAGGTGCAGGGTGGTGGAAGGTGCAGGGTGGTGGAAGGCGCAGGGTGGTGGAAGGGGCAGGGTGGTGGAAGGGGCAGGGTGGTGGAAGGTGCAGGGTGGTGGAAGGTGCAGGGTGGTGGAAGGCGCAGGGTGGTGGAAGGTGCAGGGTGGTGGAAGGCGCAGGGTGGTGGAAGGTGCAGGGTGGTGGAAGGTGCAGGGTGGTGGAAGGCGCAGGGTGGTGGAAGGTGCAGGGTGGTGGAAGGCGCAGGGTGGTGGAAGGGGCAGGGTGGTGGAAGGGGCAGGGTGGTGGAAGGTGCAGGGTGGTGGAAGGTGCAGGGTGGTGGAAGGCGCAGGGTGGTGGAAGGGGCAGGGTGGTGGAAGGGGCAGGGTGGTGGAAGGTGCAGGGTGGTGGAAGGTGCAGGGTGGTGGAAGGCGCAGGGTGGTGGAAGGTGCAGGGTGGTGGAAGGCGCAGGGTGGTGGAAGGTGCAGGGTGGTGGAAGGTGCAGGGTGGTGGAAGGTGCAGGGTGGTGGAAGGTGCAGGGTGGTGGAAGGTGCAGGGTGGTGGAAGGTGCAGGGTGGTGGAAGGAAGCGCGTCAAGAAACATTGGTCACGGCGTTGATGGCGGCCGTGCTCTGCAGGCTGGATGACGGAAAGGGAGGATGGAGGGTGCAGGGCAGTGGACGGAAGGAGCGAGTGTTGATTTTCAGGGATGGAGTGCATGTAGCTGGAGTGATTATATGAGGAAAATGTGGGAACGGAGGGGCGGGAAGGGAAGGGGGAAGAGAACAGTGGTGGGAGTTGGAGTTATTGACTCACAACGACACTTCTGTCCGCCTGAGTCGTTTGATGATTGCCGTGAACACCCGTTCTAGCGCCAGTATCTTCACAGTCAGGATGCCGCCGAAAGCCTGTTGTGAAGTGACGGGGTGGGTGGGTGAGTGATGTTACTGGGGCACTGGGGTCGTTCCCAGTTGAGTGTGGGAGAGACACAGGTGCGACCTGGGGGGTTATAGATACCCACTTAATAAACATGTCCTTCCAGCCCAGTCGGTTGCAGGCTATGTTGCGGAAGACGCGTCTTGCGTCTTAGACGGATGCGTCTAGACGCAGCGTCTTAGACGCAAGACGCATTTCAGTGCCGAAAAGACGCATATTAGACGGAAACCCGGGCAGGCCTAAAAAAAGGTTCGGGCAGCCTAAAAAACTTCTGTGGGCAGTGGGGAGGGTGATGGACATGCACATATGTCACATTAGGGGCAAATTTTCCCCGTACCATAGAATTTTCCCTATACTAGGCGAGGACATGGTTGCGAGAGGGAACTTGCAAAACCCTAAAGGGTTTTTGAAAGAGAATTGGTAGACATGAGAGATGGGGAGCACAAATGGGGGCTTTGTGCTCCCCAACCTCTTGGTGGTTTGCCTCAATAGGTTCGGTTTTCTAGATGTTGTGCGGTGCACTGCGATATTTATTCAAATTTGGTAGGGGGGGGGTATCAATTTTGCAAGGGGGGCTGGTTTGTATGGTCGAAATGGGTGGGATTGGGTTCATACGGCGCGAAATTAAATTTCGCCTCGAAGTCGCGAAATTCGAACTCGGCCGCGGATTTTTTTTTTTTCCCGGGCTGACCGAATTTTTTTTTGCCAAGCGTCTTGCGTCTAAACACGCGTCTTGCGTCTTGCGTCTGTCGTGCGTCTTCCGCAACACAGGTTGCAGGCTGGACCAATAATTGGTATCAGAGCCAAAGATCTCGGGTTCAAGTCCCAGTGTGCGACAGTGAGCGCCGCCAATGCCCTAACGATCCCAAAGCGAAGGGGAGAGGGCCCCAGTGAGGGGGAGATCGTTGGTGGGGCACTGGGATCGTTAGGATGGTAAGCAAGAAAGCACGGGAGAGGCCACCTATATGCTATGGCACAGTGCAATTCCATTGACAGGCCGGCGGGACGGGGCCATGTCCAGGGACATGACACATTCCACAATTGTCTCATCACACCGCGTGTGTTATACGTTCCTCGTCTGCTCCCTTCTTGCTCTTCTCTCCCCCACATTCCTCTCGTCTCACTCTCGCTTACTTTCCCCTTCTACCGTAACTAACACCGCAGAATAATCACTCCGACAGCTGTTTTTTACCCTCTATCGGAGTCCTCCCCTTGCTTCCCTTCCCACCTCCACAATGGATTATGGGCTCCCATCCCCCAACCCTTGGCCTCTACCGTTGCCTCCTGCAAGCTTCCCCTCCCCCACCCAACCACTCCGTTCCCCTATCCAACCCCTCTCTTCCCCTTCCCCATCCAACCCCTCACTTCCCATCCCCCACCCAACCCCTCTCTTTCCTCTCACCCCTCTCCTCCCTCCCTAACCACCCACCTCCTCTGTGTGCTTGACGCGTGCATCCGTGGCCTCCGCCGTTTGCTCTCGCTGCCGCACGCTCCACTTCCCACACGCCAGCTGGTGTTGATTGATTATTTGGGGGAGCAGGGAGTGAAACGCGAAAGAGGAATGGAGGGAGTTTGAGGGGGCAAAAGTGCAATGCCTGCACCCAGCTGTTTTTGTTTTGTTATTTGCTTGTTTTGGGATGAAACGCGTAACGGGAGTGGAGGGAGGGACCGGAATGATCTTGACAAAACAATGAAGAATGAGTAGAAGAATAAGCTCTTGGAAGGGCCTCGGGGCCTTAAGTACCCACGGCAGAGTGCGCAGAGGGCAGAGGGAAGAGGGCTGATAAGGCTCGGTGCTAAGCTGTCTCTCTTTCACTCTCTCCGCCGAAAACGAAGTGACAACAAACCACGGACCTGTAGCGGAAGCAGTAGCAGTTGCGTGCCGATGCCAGCAATGGTAGGCACCCATCCGATCTCCCTCGCTATCAGCCACGTGACCATCGCAAGCTCAATCGGGGCCTGCGTAACGGAAACAGGGTAGCAAGAGAAGCAGCCACAGGAGAACACCCGCAGGAACGTGGGGAATGCATCAAGCGGACGAAGGCAGTCAATCACAAAACGTGGCTGGCAACCTTGTGCAGGTGGGTAGGACAATCGCTCTTGGCCTTTTTGAGTCGACTAAAAAATCGAATTATCACACGCGGGGAATGCATCAAGCAGACGAAGGCAGTCAATCACAAAAAGAGGCTGGCAACCTTGTGCGGGTGGGTAGGACAATCGCTCTTGGCCTTCATCCCATCCACTCCCTCTTCTCCCCCACCACCACAGTCCCCAACTCCACGCCACTCCATTCCACAAGCACTTCTTCAAATCAAACGGCCCCGTCTCACATCTGTTGCCCCCGTCCCCCCAAGCGTCATCCCCTGTCCCCCCATCCGTCATCCCCCATCCGTCATCCCCGTCCTCCCATCCCCCACCTGGCACCCCACCCCACCGTCCTCTTTGCCTCACCACCCATAGGGCTTGGCCGCAGAACACCAAATCCTCCAATCCCCCATCCGCCATCCGTCATCCCCCACCCGTCCCCCCACCCACCCCACCGCCCTCTTGGCCTCACCACCCAGAGCGCGTTGCCAAAGAACACCAGGTCTTCCAATCGGCGCACGTCATTGGACAGCAGGTTGATGCAGTGCCCGCTGCTGACGTGGCTCAGCGCGCTGGCAGTGAGGGTGAGGAGGTGGCGATGCACTGACAGGGAGAGGACGGGTGTGGAGGGGAGGAAGACTGAGTTGAATTTCAAGACGAATCAAGGCTCAGCTGGTTTATTTTCTTCTGGTTTTGAAGCTGACGCTGACGGCCTGCCTGCCCATTGCCTCCCTCTCTCCTCACCTGCGCTGATCCCGGCAGTGTGTGTGTTGGTGGAGAGGATGTATGAGCGGTAGCACAGCTGCTGGCTCACCACGGTCAGCACCACCGCCACTGACTTTTGAGGCGCTGCAAGGGTTTAGGCACTGCTCCCTCTTCTCACCCACCTGCGCTGATGGCAGCGGTGTGTGTGTTGGTGGAGACAACATACGAGCGGTAGCACAGCTGCTGGCTCACCACGGTCAGTGCCAGTGCTGAGGCGCTGCAGGGGTTTAGGCACCGCCCCGTCTTCTCACCTGCGCTGATGGCGGCGGTGTGTGTGTTGGTGGAGACAACATATGATCGGTAGCTCAATTGCTGGCTCACTACGGCCATCACCACCGCCACTGCGCCCAGCCCCGCTACCCTCCGTGGGCGCGGGTTGCCCTGCCACACTGCTGCTGCTGCTGCTGCTGCCACACGCTTCAAGGTAGGCGATCTGGTGGAGGGGAAGGAGGGGGAAGGCGGGCGATTGATGGAGACTGAGGGGGAGTGGGGGAGGGGTATGAGTTATGAGAATAGTATGCTAAACGCGAAAGGTTTTTTTTTTCACCTTAGGCACTCACCATTTGATACAGCAGCACGGCTTTGCCTACTTGAAGCATCGACTCCCCTAGAAACAGCACTGCAAGAAGCAGCAGCTGCCACCGGTGCGGCCAATACAGAGCCGCCCACAACGGCCACTTCCGCCTGCCCCCCGCCCACAGCGGACCAACGCGGGCCACCGCACGATACCATCGCGGGCCCCTAGGGGCAACCATCCCCCCATCCGCCCGAGTTCTGAGATGCCTCACCGCACCATCCATCCGTCCAGCGCGGGCCACCGCACCCTCGGGGCAATTATCCCGCCATCCGCCCGACACCACCGACTGACCGCTTTCCCTTCCCCCCCGCCTTCCCCCCCCCTCCGCTTCCCGATTCTCCTCCTCCTTCCGACCCTCCCCTTGCAAGCGCGCCGTTTGCGCGTCCAGCCATTCCGCGCGGCAGGTGCGGGGGGGCGGGGGGAGGTCCGCCAGCTGCAGCGCTCTGCGCGCGCCCATGCGCACTATCGGACTCACCTGCGCGCGGCATTGATTAGGGGGAAAGGGGGGGATTGGAGATGAGAGGCAAGAAAAGTGAGTCGCGCACACGCAACCTAAGCTCCCTAGGTCGAGTCGCGCAACCTGAGTCGCGCTACGCCGAAGGAAGCAAGGAAGAGAGATAGTTACTTGCATAGAACCAAACAACCAGCCAGCCAAGCAGGCAGCGCGCTCACCCATGCAAACGTCAATGCCGACCATAGGCTCGGCTCTCCATCGTCCCCCTCGCCTTCTTCCACCTCCCCCGGGGAGAAATCATCAGCAGCACCACAACCAGCAGCAGAAGCAGCACTGCTGCTGGTGCCGTGGCCATCACCCTTGGCCGTCGCTTCTGCCGCCGATCGTCGCATCGATGCGCTGCCATCCTCGCGACTGTCGCACGCCCCTGCGAGCAGCAACCGTCCTTCCTCCTTGTCGCAAATGTCGCCGGTAATTGTCGCATCGTCAGAGTAGTAACACGTCTCGCTGACACTCCGATCAGCGGCCACAGGATTGCCGGTTCGCTGCTGCTTCTGCTGCGGCTGCTCCAGGTCCAGGAATATCATAATCTCGCCTCCGTCCATTGAATCGCAACTTCGGAGACACTGGTCGGACTGGGGTGCTGCTGGCACCTCGACCCGCCTCAACTGTCGCTGTCGACAGGTAAAATCTGTTGCTTTCGTGTCGCTTGGCTGCCTACGACGGAATTTCCTGCTTGCTTTTACTGTCAGTCTGTTATTCCATCGGTCTGTTCGCCCGTTCGACTGAACTGGGTCTCCCCCCCCTGCTTTGGATAGAAATAACTCGCACGCGTCTGGTTGTCCAATAGTTGGTGAGCATCGGTATCTGTTCTGTTAGACTCCTTTCTGGCTATCGTCTTTCTCAGTCAAAATTTCCCGCTATGGTTCGCTCCTCCGTGTAATATAGCCAGGATTGCTCGGATCGTCGTGTTGAATCGATAAGCTACCGAGACGAGAAAAGGGCTGATGCGTGAGATTCTTTTGTCACGCACTTCGTGAAGAAGAGAGCTTGGTTGATTTGATTGTACGAGAGGAAATGAGCTGGCTGGCAGCAGCAGCAGCAGCTAGAGTGTCCAGGGTAGTCGCAGGTTCAAGTTTCAGCCCCCTGCTGACCGTGAGAGGAGAGAATTTCTCCAGTGGCCAATTCGGTGATTCATCCTTGCTCGGGGGGCCTCGAATTACTCGAGTGGCCACCCAATTTGGTGATAATTACTCGAGTGGCCACGCCTGGGGATTTTTGCTGGCTTTTTTTTCACCTGCGCATTACCCTACGGGGCTTTGTAGCCCCGAAATTCCTCATTCGTGCGAGTGGTATCCCGAGGTAGTGTACCGTTCTGTTCCGCACCCGAAAATTTCGCCAGGCTCACGGACGCGAAAGTGGCCCGCCCACTGTACAAGAAACCGACCAACAGTACATTGGCCACTCAGTTTCGGCCAAATGCACGACCAATGCGCGCGGTCAATCTAATTCCGAACCAATCAGCGATCGAGCAAATAACTTCACGATCATATACTGCATTTGACCCGAAACGAACCGCCACAGCAATAACGACCGCGCTCGATTGGTCAGGAAATATGCGCAGTGCATTTGTTGCCACTGCGCGTCCAATCAGGCGCAAGCATTAAAGCGACGGGCAACTTTTGGCAGTGTTGGGTTCAGAAGTTTTTTTTTTTGAACTAGGCTTGCCAGCGCGAAAGTGCTGGCTGGTGAAAACCAGGATTTCGTGCGGACACTTTCCATCCGCAGTAACAGTTCGCCAGGGTTCTGGGTTTTGGGTGGCAAATGTGCACCGTCGCTTTAAGGATTGCCGATCACATTTGAACGCGTTCATTAAACAGAATTTTCTATATGATCCCGCCAATCATATACTAAATACACTCGCACAAAAGTTAAACTCTGGCCGATTAGGTTCGAAGTAAGGCGCTCAAACTGGTTTGGTACGCCCTTTTCATCTTCCCGCGCTTTATCATTTGATCCATATGCTACAGATCGCTCACACCATTTCCTCTCGTCGTTTTAGGGTTGACATCTACCTTAGCCTTTGATTAGACCAGTTAGGTCCTTATAGGATGTTCATCTAGGAGGTCCTACGGTTAGAACGTTCCTATTAGCCGCAATGAGTTCGACGTCTTATACTTCTAAAACAGAGGCCGACTCAGGCGATGACGACACAGAGTTTTGCTTCGTTGGAACTGGAGAGCCCAAACAAAGCGATATGTACCGTGCGTTGCTCCGGGAAATGGTCGCCGACGAGGCTCCCTCGCCACAAATCGCCATAGACGATCGAGCACCGTTGTGTGAAGGTCAACTATACTCCTCTAAGCAATTTTTGTACGAAGCACTGGAGGACTATTCGGTAGCTTGCAACTTCGCATTTAGGGTTACGAGGAGTAGGCGACACAGAGCCCAAGCCATATGCATGAGTCAACATGAGCGTCGTAAACCTGCGTGCCGGTGGTGGTGTGAGTACTCTACTGACGGAGTGGGTGGGTTTTGACGTGTTGATAAACTGTCCGCCCCATCATCCCACTGCTGCTCACTCGTTGATCGAGACCGCTACGTGAAACACACGACAAATAAAGTGTCCTATCTGCAGCGTCATCACGGCAATCTTGTCCATGCTGCACCACATCACCCTCCCGGGACGTACAAGGAACAGATTGCGTCTACCGGTGGTCCCGATATTAATTATCAGCAATCATGGCGGTATGATTCCAAGCATTCATTCCACATGACTGCCATTGTCACATGCAAGTTCTTAATCACCCCATCCACCTCATGTTTGTGCTACCTGCTTTTGTTTTCTTGCACACCGTCGTCCGTTTTTGCAGGCTCAAGGAAAAGATGTTGAAGGAACGTTTTGGAGATTGGAAAACTTCTTTCCGCTACTCGCCAGGCCCTGGGTTCGATGTTATCGCACTCGCATAACGTTATGTGCCAATGACGGATAAAGACTAGTTTTTTTACTTGTTTTCTATTTTGAAAAATAAGGGTTGTATACGCCAAAATACGAATATAATCATTTGTGATACACAGTCAGTTCACAACTAAGTGTAATGTTCAACCAGGATCCACGCATATTTTCTCATGCAGCTGGTTGGGGAGCTGTGTCTACACTGCATTACGACTTTCTAAACGGGAACGTATGGAATATAAATTTCCTTCTTCTTTGTGTATGCATGGCAAAACGAGATTTAACATTGTGTCAGTGGAGAGTCCCTACCATGGCATTAAGAGATTTGGCTATGACGTCCTCGAAATCAAAATTAGTCAATTACATTCACTCTGACATGAGTTCAATACTTCCGCTGAGTATACATGCTATTAGCATATCAGTCAATTACATTCACTCTGACCTGAGTTCAAAACTTCCGCTGCAAATGTCAGAATAGTGAAGGAACGAATGACTGAACTAGCAAACAGGTGGGTACAAGTAGGAAACCTAAAAGTGTTGTACCCTATATGAACTACCCCACTACAGCCTACACATACTATAGCATATAAGTTTGACACACCCCCATAGGCAAAGTGGGGGAGAACAAGAGGTCACAAGACCGGTCAAGAAAGGCAAAGCAAGCTCAGGGTGGATCACGACGTCACCACGCATTCTGAGCACAAGCAAATGGCCACAAGGCCAGTTCACATGCAGAGTTATATAAAGGAGAACAAGCAATACAGTGATCACAACCTAGCAAGTGTAAGCATGCAGGTATAGGTATAGAGATCACAGTACAAGCAGAGTCAAGAAGTAAGCAAGTGAGGCACAGTAGGCACAAGGCCTAGAATAGTACAGAAACGCTGATGATCACAAGGTTGAAGCGCCTTGGTGAAGACATCAGCAGTGTTGGCCTGAGTGGCCACGTAAGCAAGACAAAGCTGACCACGCTGCTGCAACTCTCGAGCAAGGAAGTAGCGCAGAGCGATGTGCTTCGTTCTGTGCTCCAGTCTGTGCTCCTGACACAAGGCAATCATGGCCTTGTTGTCGACGTACAGCACTGGAGGAGAACGAGGCGGCTCTCCCAGGTCGGTCAGCAGGTAGGTGAGCCAGCGTAACTCCAGTGCAGCCATGGCCCCTGCGTAGATCTCAGCCTCACAACTGGAGCTGAGAACAGAAGACGAGTGGGTAGACCGCCAAGAGAAAGAGCCGGAGCCAAGACTGAAGGTGTAACCCTGTGACGACCGCTGCGTAGCCAAGTCGTCAGCCCAGGAAGCGTCTGCATGACCAGTGAGGACAACTCGAGCCCGTCCTCCAAGAACGAGCCCCATGCTTGACGTACTGCACAAGTAGCGCAACACCCTCTTAGCGGCATCCATGTGCTCCTTCCTGTGTCGGCCAGGAGCGACATAGCGTGCTAGAATGCTAAGAGGGTAGGCAAGGTCAGGTCGAGTGCAGGTCATCAGGTACATGAGGCAGCCCACAAGCTCTGGATACGGGCCACTCGGCTCTACGGACTCGTCTGAAGGTGGAGCTGAGAGCGAGTGACCGGTAGGCAGAGGAGTGGACTGTAGCGAGGAGTACGTGAAGCCGAAGCGCTGAAGGACCTGCTGCACCATGTGTGACTGAGTCAAGGTAATGGTGCACTGTGCTCTGTCCCGGGTGATCCGCAAGCCAAGATAGCTTGTCAGCTCACCCAGGTCTGTGCACGTGTGTCTCTTCTGCAGCTCCGACTTCACGTGGGCGAGTCCCTCAGTGTCAGCAGTAGCAAAGACCAAGTCGTCTACGTACACGAGAACGTAGAACGGCGGCAGAGTGGTGTCGGTGCGTAGAAACAGCGACGGGTCAGCAGTAGAAGGAGCAAACCCAAGAGCAGCAAGAGTCGTCCTCAGTGTGTCGTGCCACTCACGGGGTGCCTGGCGGAGACCGTAGACTGGCCGCCGGAGGCTCCACTGGGTACCAGCAGGAAACGACCTAGTGAAGCCAGGTGGGCGGCGCAGCCAGATTTCCTCGTGCAGGCTTCCCTGTAGGAAAGTAGTGCTGAAGTCAAGAGAGTGAAGCTCGTAGTCACGCTGAGCGGCGACGTGCAGCAGCACCCGAAGAGTGGTCATCTTCGGGGTAGGGGAGAAGGTCTGGAAGAAGTCAACTCCCTGTCGCTGACTGAAGCCTCGTGCAACGTAACGCGCCTTGAAGACAGGCGGAGAACCCAGCGGCCGCTTCACCCTGAAAATCCACATGCCACTGACGATGTTCGCCCCAGGCGGGGGAACCTCGTCAATGTAGGTGCCTGTGGACTTCCAGGAAGCCATCTCTGTGTCCATGGTTGTCTGCCACTGAGTGGAGTAGGGACCCTCTATCGCCTCTACGTAAGAGCGCGGGGTCAGGATGTCTGGTGCATCCGGGTCTCCCTCAGGGGCAAGCAGCATGGACACGAGATGAGGTAAAGCAGCGGCAAAGCACTCAAACTCCTCCTGCCTGTCCTCAAGAACGTCCGTGCCAAGAGCACACTCACCCTCGACGGACGGAGGACAGACAGACTCAGACTCAGACTCAGCAACAAGGCTAGCGGCGTAGTCTAGACGACAGGCGGCAGCAAAGTCAACAAGCTCAGCAACGAGAGCAGACGCAGCAGTGGACTCAAACGAAGGGTCAGTGACAACAGTGGCCAGGAAACGCGTGACAGTAGGACTAGCAGCACGAAGGGAGTCAGACTCCGGGTCCGGACCGTCAGGAAGAGAGGACGCAGGAGGAGACGGCAGAGGGACACGCTGTGGAGCAGTGGAAGGACGCAGAGTCATATAGTGAGTGCCAGGGACAGGAGGAGGACGCTGACGCGGAACACGACGACCAGTGCGGACAGTGCGAACACGCGACTCAGGACGAGACTCAGGCGACGTAGGACGAGACTCAGGCGACGCAGGACGAGACTCAGGCTCACGACGCTCCGTAAGACCTCTAGTCGGTCCAGAGTAAGGAGAAGGACCAGGAAGTGGAGAGGCTGGCTGTAACTGCGACTGGGACTGGACAGGCGGTGGACTCAGTAAGGGAGGAGTAGGACCAGTAGAAGGCGGGAGGCCAAGAACCTGCTGAAGGAGCGGAACGTAGTACGGCCGCGGCCGCGCAGCGCCTCCAGAACCAGCAGAGACAGCACCAGTACCCCCAGCTCCAGGGTCCCCAGCTACAACTCCCGCAGCACCACCAGCTGCAGCACCTCCAGCAGCTCCAGCTCCAGCAGCACCTCCAGCAGCTCCAGCTCCAGCAGCACCTCCAGCAGCAACAGCTCCAGCACCAGCAGCACCTCCAGCAGCAGCAGCTCCAACTCCCGCAGCACCACCAGCTCCAGCACCAGCAGCACCTCCAGCAGCAGCAGCTCCAACTCCTGTAGCACCACCAGCTCCAGCAGCTCCAGTACCTCCAGTACGAGCACCTCCGGGACCAGCGGCTCCAGCACCTCCAGCAGCTCTAGCACCAGCAGGACCTCCAGCAGCTCCAACTCCAGTAGCTCCAGCACCTCCAGTGCGAGCACCTCCGGGACCAGCGGCTCCAGCGCCCCCAGCAGCTCCAGCACCAGCAGGACCTCCAGCAGCTCCAACTACAGCAGCTCCAGCACCAGTAGTACCTCCAGCAGCTCCAGCTCCAGCAGCCCCAGCAACACGGCGACAGCACCGAGCGTACCACTCTCGCAGCTGCTGTGGAGAGAGAGACTCCCGCCGTAACAAGACACCCGGAGGACCTCCAGACTCAGCACGCTCAGGCTCAGCACCCCCAGACGCAGCACCCCCAGGCTCAGTACCCCCAGGCTCCACACGCTCAGGCTCAGCACCCCCAGGCTCCGCACCCTCAGGCTCAGCACCCCCAGACTCAGCAACCCCAGGCTCAGCACCCCCAGGCCCCGCACCCGCACCCGCAGGCTCAGCACCCCTAGCAGTACCAGAGTCGACAGCTACCTCAACAGGCTCGACAGGGTCTACCTGGGACACACCTGAGGGGGCAGGACCCTGAGGGGGGAGGGGGTCTACCGGAGGAGCACCTGGTGCTAGGAAGAGCGGCGGGGGGGGGGGAGGGGCAGTGCGGTAGGGAAAGAGACGGTAGTAAGATACCGACTCGTCAAACGTGACGTCCTGAGAGGACAGAACACGACGCGAGGTGGGGTGGTAAAACTGCCACCCAGACGCGTCAGGGGGGAAGCCAAGGAAGACGCAGGGAACAGCACGGGAGGACAGCTTGTCCGCGGAAGAATCGCGGACAAAAGCTCGAGATCCCCAGACACGGAACACAGACGCATCGCCAACCTTCCCCGTCCACCGCAGAGTAGGTGTGGTCTCCGGCAAGGAGACACGAGGCTGAAGGTTGATCTGATGCGCAGCGTACTGAACCGCGAACGGCCACAGAAAATGGGGAGCAGTCGCATGGATCATGGACGTACGAGCGACGTCCATGACCATGCCAATGTGGCGCTCAGCAATCCCATTTTGCTGTGGGGAGGCCGGAAGCGTGAACGTCTGGCGGATGCCCTCCGCACGACAGAAAGCCCTCAGAAGGTCGGAGGAAAACTCACCACCTCTGTCTGAGTGCAGACGCAGAACAGGAAGGTCCGAGCCGAAACTCTCGCTGAGCTGGCGACGAGCACCGCGGATACAGTCGATCAACACCTCAGTGACCTCACCCTTGCGGCGTAAGGGGAAGACTGTGGTGTAACGCGAGTAGTCGTCAACGACCAGCAGGTAGTAACGCTCGTGACCCTGTCCACGGACGCGGGATGGGCCCCACACGTCCATGTGAAGAGTCTGCAGGGGAGCCTCTGTCGGAGGGAACTCGGAGGAGTGAGGAGCGGCGCGCTGCCGGCCCTCGACACAAGGAACACAGGTAGGGGCAGGCCCCGGAGGAAGGGGAGGGAGGGACCGGGGGAGACCAGAGACAAGGGTACGGGAGGCCATACCTCGAAGACGAGGCAGGGAGGGGTGACCAAGGCGGTGGTGCCAAAGGAGAGTCTCGTGTGACAGAGGACGACACGAGCAGGGGGCAGACGCTGGACTAGACCTGGACACAGCAGCAAACACCTGACCAGACGCTGCTACCTGACCAGACGCAGGAACTAGAGGAGACGCAGTAGTCAGTGTGTACAGACTCGACCCAGGCCGACGGGTGAACGTGGCCAGGTGGCGGCCCGTCCGAGAGCAAGTGCAGTGGGTCACACGCTGACCTCCAGGGGTGAACTGGTCAACCCACACGTCCTGGACGTCAGCTCCACTCACCAAGTTCGTAGAGAACGAGGGGAGGTGGAGTCCCGACAGCATGCCCGACGGGGCCGCAGGACACGGTAGAACCGTGGAAGAGTGCGCAAGGACTGGGCCCCCAGAGGGGTCAGCCAGGGAGACTGCGACCGGCCGACTGAGCGGCGTGAGTGTGGTGCTGTCGCGAAAGAAGGAGCGCGAAGCACCAGAGTCAAGTGTGAAAGTGTGCAAGGCCTCAGTAGGTGCAGTACCAGAGAGAGCAGACTCACCAGCACCTGGAGCAGCAGACTCACTAGTACCTGGAGCAGCAGACTCACTAGCACCTAGAGCAGCAGCCTCAATGCCCGGGTCGGGCGGAACACACAGGTAACAGTCACCCTCAGCACTATCAGTCACAGCATACATGGCAGCAAGGATAGCATCGAAATCAAGATCTAGGATAGCAACATTCTGCTTCAGCAGATCACCCCAGCGAGGGAGCTCAACAGCGTCAGGAGACTGGGCGCGCCAGGCGTCAGTCAGGCGACCGAAGCAGCGCTGCGTAGTGTGTGGCAGCCCGCACGTCTCCCCACGGCGCCCGCCGGTGCGAAGAACGTAAGTGCAGGGACCAACACCCCCAGACCTCCCACGCCCAGCGTACCACTCACGAAGCTGCTGGGCCGACGGGGTCTCACGGGAACGCGGCTGCTGCTGGCGCTGGCTACCACCAAAGCCTCCATGCTGTGCGGCTCCACCTCGACCAGCACCACCGCCGCCGCCACCTCCACCACCGCTGCCGCTGCCTCCACCGCCGCTGCCGCTGCCTCCACCACCCCCACCGCCGCCACCGAAGCCCCCACTCCCGCCACCACCCCCACCTCCACCGCCACCCCCTCCGCCTCCTCCACCGCCTCCACCGCCACCCCCACCGTCCCCTCCACCACCCTTGCCCCCCTTGCCCTTGCTGTTGCGGCGCCTCTCACTAGGAGCAGACGCAGCCCCGACCTCCTCAGTGCCAACGAGGTCGACAGCAGCAGCAGAAGCAACAGAGGGGAGATGGGGGACAGGGGAACACCCCTCAAAGAAAGGGGCGCGAGGGTCGCCGCGAGAAGCACCTATAGCAACGATACTCTTCTCAGCTGCAGTGAGGCGCTCCTCTAGCAGGTCGACGGTGAGCTCGGTGGGGCAAAGGGAGAGAAAGTGGTCCCTGACTGAAGCAAGGGAGTCAGGGAGACGGGTGACTAGGTAGTAAAGGGTGATGTACATGGGGGGGGGGGTTCTTGGCACAGAACTCAGTGGGAAGCGCAGCGCCGTAGCGGGCGTCACTAGTGCGGAGGTGAGTAATGAGGTCAGCGACTGTGGCAAAGGCGGCAAGGTCAGGGAACAGGTACGGCAGCATGAGGCGGCTGAGGGCAGCAGTGGCAGGGGAGGAGTAGCGTGCTACGACAGCGTCATACAAAGACTTAGAAGTCTTGTACTGGCCAAAGTGCGCGCGCTCAGCAGACGGCAGGTGACTACGAACAGCAAGGCGAGCAACAGCGTCACGAGTGGTCCACTGCGAGCGAACTGTACTGTCAGCAGTGGCAGCAGGTGCAGGAGAGACGCCGGACGTGTGATCGAAAAGGGATACTCCGTCCTTAGAGTCACATTGAAGAAAGAGCTGCAGGTCGTCAACCCACACGTCAAAGTCAACCGCACGCCCCTCAGCATCAAAGGTAAGAACATTAGGGCTAGCCATAGCGGCAGTAGCAGCAGTAGCAGCAGTAGCAGCAGTGGCAGCAGAAACAGCAGTAGCAGCAGGAGCAGTGCGGGCAGGGCAGTGCAGCTCAGTAGGGCGGCGCGGCTCGGTAGAGCGGCGCGGCTCGGCTGGGTGGCACGGCTCGGCTGGGCGGCGCGGCTCGGCTGGGCTTTGCGGCTCGGCAGGGCGGCGCGGCTCGGCCGGGCGGCGCGGGTGCTTACCAGGGGCGGGTGCAGGGCAGGGCCGCAGCTGGCGGTTAGGTCAGGGCCGCGACTGGGGCGGCAGCAGGGCAGGGCCGCGACTTGGCGGCGGAGAGCAGGGCCGCGACTGGGGCGGCTGAAGGGCAGGGCCGCGACGAGTCAGCGGCAGAGCAGGGCCGCGACAGGGCGGTAGCAGGGCAGGGCCGCGGCTGGGCGGCGGTAGAGCAGGGCCGCGACGAGCAGCGGCAGGGCAGAGGCCGCGGCGGTCGGCAAGGTCGGGGCCGCGACGAGGGGCGGCAGGGTAGGGCCGCGACGGACGGCTAGGGTAGGCCGCGACGGGCGGCAAGGCAGGGCCGCGGGTGGCGGCAGGGCAGGGCCGCGACTAGGCGGCTAGGTCGGGGCCGCGACTAGGCGGCGACAGGGCAAGGCCGCGACGGGCCGAGAAGGCAGGGGGCCGCGACGGGCCGTTAGGGCAGGGCCGCGACGGGCCGAGAAGGCAGGGCCGCGACGGGCGGCACTAGGGTAGGGCGCGCGACGGCGCAGGTGAGGCAGGCGCGAGGCGCGCTTCGGGCAGGGCAGGAAAAAAAAAAGGTTTTAATCGTGGTGGGCCCTAAAAAAAAAACGTTCCCACGAGGGAACCTGCTCAGAATACCATGTCAGAATAGTGAAGGAACGAATGACTGAACTAGGAAATAGGTGGGTACAAGTAGGAAACCTAAAAGTGTTGTACCCTATATGAACTACCCCACTACAGCCTACACAGACTATAGCATATAAGTTTGACAGCAAAACCACATGCGATCAACCCTGAGCGATCCCTCGCTATGTCTCACGTCAAATTGTAACACAAAGCTACAGTTTCGGACTGCCCAAGTTGGACCTTTAATCACAAACATGGTATGATGCAACCATGATAATAATTAACCGTACTTGAGTTACCACATTGCAAGGGTTGCAATTGACAATTGCAATGAAACTGTGTAATTTAACCATGTGGTGTAACCAATGTGACCGGACCCTACCTGTGGTTCAGGCAATACCAGGGTTTCCATGTGTTGTGGCTGCAATTAACAGGGTTCTGTTAAACAAGCATTAATGACGAGGGCCCATTGCATATAATGGTGCAATCAATAGGGTTGTGTAGCAGTTCAGTGGTGGGCCACCTTTGATACATTCCATGGATTGCCCTAGCCGCTAGACACAACCTTGTTAGGTAGCTGGCCAAGTATTATACCACGTTGATTTTTAGCGTCACAAACAAATCAATATAGAATTCATGTTAAACAAATGAATGAGTTGCATCGAATCAGGCGGCCACATTGCGCAAAATACAAAATCACGTACATCGACAAATAACCGATTATAACACAGCAATTGGGTTGCACGAATTGCACGTACGCGTTCCGTGATTTTATTTCACTTTGATAAGTTTCGTAGCAGATGAAATACTAGTTACACCGTTTCCATTATTTTTTAGATTGTTACAATCTAATATGCACACGCAATGCGTAACATCACGTACCTCAACATTTTGACCTGCAAATTCAACGTGCATTTTACCGGTCATATACCACGTGCTAAAGCGTGGTCAAACACCTCGTGGATATGACCGGTCAATTCCGCCGGTCATATCACACGCGGATATGCCTGATCAATTAGCGCGACGATATGACCGGTCAATTCCGGCATGCATTTGATTGGTCGACGCGCTTGATTGAATCATATGCATTGCACGGGGATTTGACCGGTGGGATTGCGCGTGGATTAGACCGGCCAATTTCGATGCCCTTGATTGGTCGGTGCATATAACCGAACATATGCACTCGTGTTTATCTGACTAGGTTAGAAATTTGACCGGTCATTTTTGTTCTTGCGTTTGATTGGTTCGCGCATTTGAGCGTCATATGCGTTGCTCGTCTTCCCCCCTCGCATCAGGTTACATCATGCGCATTTCAACTTAGATGTTCTTGGAAAGTCCGGCCTGCGGTTACAGCGCAACCATAACTATTCGCGCCTGAGTACAATGCGCGAAAGTAAAAAAAAAGGCACTCGTAACATCGACCGTTGGCAAACGAAAAAACATAACCGCGTAATCGTGCGAGAGGTTCGAAGTTGAACCCAAACCACTGCACCATTTAAACCACGTCATGTGGCAGACATATTCCTCTCGATATGTCAGCCAGAACACAAAGTTAGGGTTAGATAGAGCTTGGAGTGGATCCTAAACTTCTACCGTTTTAGGTCTCTAGCACCCCACCCTATTACAAACTGCATATTTCCCCTGGAATTGAGTGGACGGCGCGCGAGTAGGCCGTGGAAATGTCAGGTCGTGCAGCTCGTGGTAGAGGGAAACGTCAACGAAGACGTGATGGCACGTCAACGCCCGACGTGGAATCGGGAGAGGAGGACGGTGTTCGTCGTAGTGATAGGCTAAAATTGGCCTCCGCAAACGCGACGACAAACAAGGAGCAGTGCGCCACGCCGTCCGATCCGGTGGTTTTGAAAAAAGTAGCCCCGCACGATTATGGCATGGAGCCGGAGTTTGAAACGCCGATGGTAGCCCCGGACGATCTCATCGCGAAAATCACCAGAGATAGAAAGCTCCCGTACCTGAATACACTAGACTTGTCTAGAGCTACTGCGGGGAAGTTTAAGCATCCCTTTTCCCCCACGAATGCGATTCGCGACCATCACGGCATGACGGTCGTGATAACGATGGCCGACGCTCTGCACATCACAGATGATCAGCCGATCACGCAGCCGCTCATCGATTTCCATAATATGTAAGTGTAATTCAACATACACCCATAATCCCATGCTATACCTTGTGTCTTGATTATCGCACTTCCGATTGTCTCACATGTGTGCCATATGATGTACTCGCTCTTTCACCGCAGAGTGCTCAACATCTGGCAGCCAAAGTTGAGCAACGGCAAGACGTGGCTCGCCTTGGACAGTCAAAGTTACGAGTACTTCTGCTCTCGGTGCAAGATCGCCAGTGGAGACACCAGGCCGTCGATCTTCAGCTACGACTATCTGGCTATGCCAATCTACGGGGGGTAAGTGCCATGATCCCGTTTCTAGTCTAGCATTGAAGCATATGGCTACGGTTGTTGCTTTGCCTGACTGTAACATTAGTTGTGTAATGCGATGACGATGCAGGTTTCATTTCAGCGTGATGATTGTGGTCAATCCAGGAGTTGTGACTCTCCCGCTCGACGACAACACCGCCACCCAGCCTGCGTGGTTGCTGCTGTACGACTCCCTTGGGATGCATGCTGTAGGGGGCAATGCATTCAAGAACATGACCAAGTAAGTGTTTAGAGACAGCCACCTGTATTTCCCTTACAAGCACTAAAAAATGACCGTATTCAAACTTCCACCGCGTCCCCTTTCTTCCCAAACGCCCTCACAGCTTGCTCGGCATGGCCTTCGAGAAGGAGCATGGAAACCGACCTATAGAAGAGATGAAAGCGAGGCTCGGGAGATTCCAGCCACACGTCATGGAGGTGTGTTTACCAGTAGTACGCTCGTATAACTGCGAAAACATATCGTTATGCATGCGCTGACATGCTGTTATAGCAACCGATGTTACCCTGCTGCAACCATGCGCATGGTGCACCCTTTGTCACGATGTGGCGAAACAGCCAATGCACTGCTATCGGGTGTATGGTGCCACTATGCTGTGTGCTGCATTCATTATGTGCATGGTGCGTTCCCGTGCAGAATGTTGTATTCTGCACGGTGCACAAGCTGACATCATTCACTCTGCATAGATCATGTGACAAATGTTCGACGTGTACACTCCCGTCAGTTTTTTGTTTAACGCTGCATGTGCCTTTGCTGTATTGCAGGCGTGGCAGATGCCTTTGCAGCAGAACGATGTTGACTGCGGCATCTTCGTCTGCCAGTACATTCATGCGCTTGTGGAGGCGTGTTTCGAAGGTGCTGAGAACGGGGTGCGGTTCAGCATGAGCCCGTTGGCGTATCGACGTGGGTTACGGGAGGATGTATGCGCTCTTGCAGAAGGGCGGCTGATCGGCGAGCTCACGGCAGCTGGGCATGAGATCCCTCCTGGCAATGAGATAAGGAAACCGCATGAGGCTGAGGTGATTGGTGATGAGGTGGAGGATAAGGAGTGGAGAGCGGAGATGGCAGAACGGATGCATAGGCTGGAGGTTCGCAATGAGGGTCAAGCAGTGGCTATTGCCAAGCTCGAGAGGCGATTGCGTGTGCTGATGCTTTCCCGTGCTCCGCAGCATGGCGTTGACGGTGAGGCTGCAGGGGAGGGACATGGTAATGAGGCTGGGGATGGTGGAACTGGTGAACCTGCAGCTGTGGAAGTCAAGGGTGGGGTCAATGCTGGCACACATGACATCATGGGAGGGGCACATGGAGAGGGTCTTGTGGCCGCCGTTGAGACGGGTGAAGGTGTGAAAGACAGTGTGCGGACGGTGTTGAGAAGGGTGATATGGCTGACGGTGCGAGGAGTAACAATGCGAAAGTGGGGGTGCGTGATGAGGGTGCCGGAGGCTTGCTGGGTGCTGGCGAGGCCGTGGGTACTGGGCATGGTTTGACAGCCTCGAACGCCGATGTGGATTTGGTGTCAGCATACAGTGCAGGGACAGAGACGACGAGTCGCAATACTGCGCGTGGTAGAGCTCCTAGCTCAGGCTATACAGGTATAAGCAAACGGGAAGGTAACTGGGCGGCGAGATTGTGCGTGGATAGTGCTAGTGGCAAGTTTTTAGCGCTGGGACGGTACACCGAGATCCTGGAAGCCGCAACAGCCTATGCAGCAGCCGCTCACATCTGCCGACCGTCCCTCTCCGGCTCTAAGATGGTGGAGTTGAGCGAGGAGGACAGGAGGTGCTTGGAGGGTTTGACGTCGAGAGGGGTTGAGCGGATTGTGGATGCCAAGCGGTGGCCGGAGTGGAGGAACTGGCGTGCAGTGCTCAGCAGCCTCCCTGAGCCTTCCACCCCAGCGGCAGCAGGAGTTCACACACAGGCCCCACCCCCCTTTTTCCACCAGCATCCTGGAGCCACGTTTGGTTACCATCAGCCAGCAGCCGCCTTTGCGGGACACGCCGGTGCAACCCTAAATCAAGGTGGATGGCAGCCGTACACCCAGAGCCACCCTCCTCCCAACCTCCATCATCCATCCCAGCCATATGCATTCAACCAAATCCCAATCCATCCATTCAGCCAGGTGCAAGCACCTAATTCTGTACACCCAGCCCGTTCAGTACCCATTGCTCCCAACCCTGCAGGCCATGCCGCAGCACAGAACACATCACCCTATCCGCATGTCCTACCCACACCACCAGCCGTTGCACCCAGCACGGCACAACAAGGAACAGACCCACAAGCCCACCAAGTTCCACCCTCTGAGCAAACTGCTCAGGCCAGGGTAGCTGGCATGACAGAGTCCCAGCACAGTTTGAGCATGCCCACTGCACCCAACAATCCCAACCCCCCGTCTCACGGCTCCGCACTGGCAAGCGAGCCCGCAGCAGGTGAGATGTGTTGATGTGTCATAGTAGTGCGTATCCATAGCCCGTGAAATTCCTAACCTTGTATTAATTCTTAAATTTGTTTCCTGATCGTGTGCACGGGCGACAGACGACATAATCGATGCCTTCCTTGGTCAAGCAACGCAGTAAACGCTGTGACAGTTGGTGATACTGAAATTGGGTGATCCATGAACTTAAAATCGTTCTACTTAAACTATGGTATACATGCGTAGATCCTGACATGCCAATAGATACATATGCATAGCGTTGTAACCCTACGCCTCTGCCTGCCACATGAAAGCTGTTCACGGTGTTATATAGATTTAACGGCAAAAATAAACTGAGGACAGTAGCTACGATGTACCAAATATACTCCGGGAGAATATGTATATGGGATTTATGAATAGGTTTTACATGCTCCCTAAGCACACACAATTGATCATCACATATGCGCGCACATAAAGGTTATTGCGCGGTCTTATATAATATATGTCTGCGACTTTGTTTGGACGTATTTGATTAGACGCGCAATGTCAAATCATATCCTGCGAACAAAATAAACCACTCACGCCCGGTCATCTAATTTCTCGCGAACCGACTTCCCGATCATTTCAGTATATGATCGGGAATTCTACGATGGCACCTGATTGGACGCGCAGTGGCAACAAATGCACCGCGTATATTTCCTGACCAATCGAGCGCGGTCGTTATTGCTGTGGCGGTTTGTTTCGGGTCAAATGCAGTATATGATCGCGAAGTTATTTGCTCGATCGCTGATTGGTTTGGAATTAGGCTGACCGCGCGCTCATTGGTCGCGCATTTGGCTGAAACTGACCGGCCAATGTATTGTTGGTCGGTTTCTTGTACAGTGGGCGGGCCACTTTTGCGTCCGTGAGCCTGGCGAAATTTTCGGGTGCGGAACAGAACGGAATGAAAAGATTAGAAGGTAGAGAAGTTTAGAATGAAGAAGGAGAGGGGGTTCACTAGAAAGCAGCAGGATACATATAGGAAACCCTAAGGGGTTGTACTCGCTATAGAGTACCCCACTGCAGGCTAGAGAACAATAACATTCTGACACACCCCCATAGCCAAAGTGGGGTGTAATCAGCAGAGCAAGCAAAGCAGAACAAGCTCAGGGTGGATCACAATGTCACCATACATTCTGAGCACAAGTACAAGAAGCAATAGTTTAAAGTTCACAATTATGAGCAAAGCTAGAGGCTATCGCAGAGGGCAAGTGAGGAGGAGGAGGCGAGAGTGAGAGGAGAGGAGATAGGAGGCGACGGCTGAAGCTGCAGACACACGGGCAACAGGAGTCACACTGGCACAGCGGCTACCGGAACAACGCTCCGGACTACTGGAGTAACTGGCTCCGCGGCTAAAAGTAGCGGCAGACGAGCAACGGACCCACGGGCGACTGGCACAGCTGGCTGCGACTGGGCTACCGGAGCAACTCCCCGGACTACAGGTGCTGCTGGCGACACGACGGCAACCTCAGTTCAACCTCCCCAAACAGTCCCACTCCCCCTGACACACACCCCCTGCTTCACCCCTAGCTCCACTCCCCCTTCACCCCCCTTAGTACCACTCCGACGGCTCCAATAGGTCCACCCCCCTCAGCGGCAGCTGCAGCACTGGGAGACGGAGGAGGAGGAGGAGCAGGGGGGTGAACGGAAGCTGCACCCCCATACCCCCCACCCCCAAACCCTAATTCAGGAGAACGGGCAGCAGCAGGGGTGGGGCGCCATCAGAAGCACGGGGGACAGCGGGCAGCGCAGGGGCAGCGAAGAACAGGCCGCCCACGGGCCTGGCACAGCCGCCCGAACCGCGCGCAGGCTGCCCGAGCCGCGCGCGGGCCTGGCGCAGCCCGTACGGGCCGCGCGCGGGCCTGGCGCTGCCCGTACGGGCCGCGCGCGGGCCTGGCGCAGCCCGTACGGGCCGCGCGCAGGCTGTACGAGCTGCGCGCAGGCCACGACGGGCGACGGGGGGCGACGCGCGGGTCCCCGTCGCCCGTCGCAGCGCCTCCCGGGAGCGACGCGCGGAGTGACGGGGCAGAAACCCGCCGCGCGCCTCGGGGCGCACGGCGGGCAGAAAACCGCCGCGCGCCTCGGGGCGCACGGCGGGCAGAAAACCGCCGCACGCTCCGAGCGCGCGGCGGGATGAAAAATCCGTCGCACGCCACGGGGCGTGCGACACAGAGAGTAGCAGTAGCAGCGGAAGCAGTGAGGTGGTGAGCCCACCCACAGGATCGACCCAAGGGGATCGACCTGCTCTGATAGCATGAAAAGATTAGAAGGTAGAGAAGTTTAGAATGAAGAAGGAGAGGGGGTTCACTAGAAAGCAGCAGGATACATATAGGAAACCCTAAGGGGTTGTACTCGCTATAGAGTACCCCACTGCAGGCTAGAGAACAATGACATTCTGACACGGAACACTACATAGGGATACCACTCGCACGAATGAGAAATTTCGGGGCTACAAAGCCCCGTAGGGTAATGCGCCGGTGGAAAAAAAGCCAGCAAAAATCCTCTGGCGTGGCCACTCGAGTAATTATCACCAAATTGGGTGGCCACTCGAGTAATTCGAGGCCCCCCGAGCAAGGATGAATCACCGAATTGGCCACTGAAGAAATTCTCTGAGAGATTCAAATCCATGGGTTGCGCATGGGGAATGTACACTGTGCAACGGTATTGGTCGCAACGCGATTCCACTCTCACAAAGCGTGAGTTGCGGAGCTGACTCGATTTTCGATTTCCACCTTTACCGTCGGATCGAGAAATCCTACGCTCCGTGTTGAATTCTCAGAAAATGGCTTCCCGCTGATGCTCTGCCTAGGCGGAAGTTGCCACACGTCAATCACTCATTTGGTGTTCCCGTTCCACACACATGATCGCGTTCCATGCGATGGGTATTATCAAATGTCTGGCCTGGCAGCGAATGGATGAGTTGGACGCCTAGGCTGCAAACCGTGCGATCAACTCCCACGACAATTTACGATTGTTGTGAACGTCATTCTTCGCCCAAGACAATTGACCATCCGCCAAGCATGCATGCATATCATCACTGGAGCGTAGCAATGGTAGGGGGATTGCAACTCGTACGTTTCTAACCGCTTTTAAACCGGTTAGATACGGTGTTTAGCAGTTTTTTCCTACACCGTTTTGCACCGTGACAAAACAGATTAGACCGCAAAGAATGTACAAGAAACGTACCAGATGGAATCGGAAGTCAATCACTTCGGTGGTTATCGACTTTTGTGGCCCTGTTCGATAGCTCCTGGGGCTGGGGTGATGCAACCATTTGGTTTGGTTGAGGGTTGCGAAAAAATGCAAGTGGTAGGACAGCGCCGGCAGTCTAATCATTATGGCCGACCCAAAGACGGCCGAGGTGGTCAAAAAGCTCCACCTCAACGGCCCTTTGAAGCGGACTGTTTCCAGCCGCGGGGTCTGCCCGGGGGCTCGACGGTCTGCGTAAAAACAAAAATCGCACCCAAATGTTTGTGCTGAAAATATATAGAGTATTCCAGATCGGTTCCAGAATTAGTTAGCTGTGTCGAAATTATTTTTCGTGCAACTGGTTTTTACCTTTTGTTTGGCGCGACTACACCTAAATAGCCCATTGGTCTGGCATTGGGGCCAGTCATTTGAAAAGTAACATTGGCAATGCCCCCCCAATGGTCTGAAATTTTACCAGGGATGGGCTGTAATGATTAGGCGACAGTCACTGTTTCTGCGCGCTGTGGTGTCAAACTACCCCGTTAAAATTCCCGCCATGTTTTAGCAGTTGGGCGGGAAACCAAGGACATCGCAGGGGGGTCGTTCGCGCTGGCGGGAATTATGGCTCGTCGCATGGGGTCGCAAACCGTTTCCCGCCCAACGAACAAGGTCACCTCAAAGCGTTTCTGGAGGGGTCACCCTCGCTATCGAACAGGGCCACAATTCACCTCACCTTGAGGAGCCTCTACCTTTGTTCTGGGCAGATGGGGGCGATCATAGGCCCTGTTCGATAGCAGGGTGTCCCCAACTGTAAAATCTCTCCCAAGGTGGGAGAAAATGGGCGGGAAAGGGTCTACGACTCCATGCGAGTGTTGCGACCCCCGTGCGATGAGCTTGATTTCCCGCCCGCGCGAACGAAAATCCTGCGATGACTCGAGTTTCCCGCCCTCGCGCTAAAACAAGGCGGGAAGTCGAACAGTGTTCCACACCCCAAAGCGCACCCTAAAAGTGACTGCCGGCGTAATCATTACAGCGGCATCACAGCTCCTCTCGGGCAAAACGCCCCACCGTTGTGACACCATTGCCATTTCTACTTTCAGGAGAAGGGGCTATTTAGGGATAGTTTTTACAAACAATAGGTATAAACTAGTGTTATGCCAAAACCTTCCGACACCACTCACACGATTTGGAACCGATCTGCACTACTCTATTTGTTTTTTCGACTCAACATTTTGGGTTCGGTACTTTCTCTGACGCTGACCATGGATCCGCCAGGGCCCGGGTCAGAAAAAAAACTCTTCATGTTTCCATCAATCGGCCTGTTGAGGCATCGTTTTCGCACAACTCGGCCGTTAGACTTGGTGAACGAAGTCGGCCAAGAGTCGGCGCCAATGATTACGCTGCCGGCGCTGACGCGCAACTTGTGTTTTGTCGTTTTACTCCCACCATTGGGCGAGAACAATGGTGGGAGCATGGTTGCCAATTTCCTATCGAACAGGACCATAGTCTGGAACGCGATCATACTAGGAGGGTGATTGGCTTCCAATTCCATCACCTCAGCCTTTCGTTGGGCGAATGGGGCCGACCTTCGTTTGGAACGCGAACGATATTTGTTGAGTGATCGACTTCGAGTTCCTTCACCTCACCTTCGTCTCACCTCACTTGAGGGCCTCCTGCCTTCGTTCAGTGTATCGCGCCTCCTTCCATAAAGACAGCATCTCACGGCGTTTTGGATCAGTCTCAACTTTCATGCAACGATAGAACTAATTCAGCGCACCATTTCCTCCCGTCATCAGACTGCAAGCTTCCGAAGCGTCCAACCGTTCTCGTTCCTGCATCATCATGGGTCTCCACCCGCACATCGTCGTGCGAGAGCACCAGCTCTACGGTTTCCAATGCCGCGGGCTGTTCGCGCGCAGCTCAATCGCACAAGGCGAGGTCGTTTGCGAGTGGGACGAAGAAGAGGCCGCTGCGCGGCGAGTGTACCACGCCCTTGACTTATCAGCGGAACCCGATAAGGAGAAGCGCGAGACAATGATTCACTTTTCGTACATGGTCGGTGACGACATGTACGACACGGTAACCGACCCCGACGAAGATCCGAGCTTTTATTACAACCACTCGTGCGACCCTAACACATGGTACGCTACCCCTACTTGCATGGTCGCCTTGCGCGACATTCGCCCGGGCGAGCACGTCACGTACGACTATGCCTGCACGGAGACGGAGGGTAGCATGCACGCCGGCCTGCACTGCCGCTGCGGCGCCGCGTGCTGCCGCGGCACGCTCACATTCACCGAGTGGCGCTCGCGCGACTGGCAACGGCGGTTCGCCGGCCAATGCTCGTCTTACATAGAGCGGAAGATGGCCGAGTCGGGGTGGTACGACCCGCGCGTGGTTCCTCGCTACAAGGGCGGCGCGGACGGCTCCAAGGGGATGTTCGCATTGTCGAGCATCCGACGCGGGGAACCGCTTCTCGTTTTCGCCGGCAAGCTTGTCGGCCTCGATTATCTGCTGGGAAGCGACGAACGCACGAGGGAGCTCTCGTTGCGAGTCAACGACGACCTCTGGCAGGTGCCGCATCCGACGCGTGGGCCCGAGACGCCCGACTTTATCAACCACTCGTGCGACCCAAACTGCGGATTGGAAGACTCGGTGACGGTGGTGGCGTTGCGGGACATCGCGCCAGGCGAGGAAATGAGCATCGACTACGGTAGCACCAACGCCGGCGTCATCCTCACCAGCAGCGACAACTTCCGCTGCCACTGCGGCGCGTCGATCTGCCGCGGGGTAGTCACGAGCGACGACTGGCGGCTGCCTGAGCTGCAGCAGCGACTGTGGCCGTTCTTCCCGCCGTTCATCAAGCGACTGATCGTGAGGGAGTCAGAGCAGTCGGACTCGAAGCCACAGTCTGAGAGTGGCGAATCGTGCGAGTCGATGGAAGGTGATGAACTTGCCTTCGTCACAAAAAACCAGGTTCTGGTTTCAGGTGCTTGGGCGTGAAAACCAACACGGGTATCTGTCAGCGAACTCGCGAAACACAGGGGGATGTTGGATGAAATTCGGAACGAGGATTTCGAAATGGCTGCACCATCTGTAAAGCAATTCTCGCGAAATTAGTCTGCTTTCAAGGTGGTGCGATTACGGGATGTGCTGAATACCTAGCACAGCTTTTCAATTGCATGTACTACTGTTGTAACCTTATCAATGTCGTCCATCATATAATTGTTTAAGTTAACATCCTTTTCAGCATTGCGATGACATGGACATGTCTCAGAGTGAATGAGATTGGAATGACACTAAATGCCTCATGTTTGATCAAGCTCAGATGCACATAATCTTTTTTTTTACCCCATGTGCAAGGTTGAGACAATGTTCTTCTTGAGAGCAATCAAACAACAAATGAAGCTATGCGTAAGCAACTGTGTCCCCCTTGCACCAGACGACGTATTTGAAAAAACGAGGTTTATTTTGGCACTAGAGTGTTGCTCTCACAAGTGAACCATCCTAGCTGCGTACAATGCACGAGGCTCAGGGAGGGACGGGTCGACATTCTTGCACCTCTTGCCTCACCCACCGACTCAAAACGAGTCTCAAAACGAAGCCCAGGTGAGGGATGGGGACAAAGAACCGAGACAAGGAATCAAGATGTGGAATCACGAGAGAGGTCAGAGATGGATTTCAGAGGAAAGCAGTGGGGGAGGCAGGGCAGGGCAGGGCAGGGCAGCTCCTGTTGAGCCGTCCACCACTTGGTTCAGCACCTCCTCCTTGGCCCTCGTGATCCACACCGAGTTTTGAGACGTCTGAAAACTAGAGGAAAGCAGTGGCGGAGGCAGGGCAGGCCTTCTTGAGCCGGTCTATCACCTCTTTCAGCACCGCCTTCTTGGTCTTTCTGAACCGCACCGCTACCATCCGCTCATCCGCCTCCGGCCTCAGCGCAGTGGGGAAACTAGAGGAAAGCAGTGGCGGAGGCAGGGCAGGCCTTCTTGAGCCGGTCTATCACCTCTTTCAGCACCGCCTTCTTGGTCTTCCGGAACCGCACCGCCACCATCCGCTCATCCGCCTCCGCCCTCAGCGCCTCACACCCACACCGCACCCCCATCACAGTCAGCCTCTTTGCACCCCCATTACTACCGCCGCCGCTGTTCCCACTCTCCGACCCACTGCCTTCCTCCTCGCTCTCCCCGCTGGCCTGCTCTCGCTGCCACGCATCACAGTCTAACACCTCCTCTTCCTCGCTCCTGCTCTTGAAATCAGCATCCATCCCCTCCTCCTCCTCGCTGTTGTCACTCTCGCTGTTGTCATCATCGCTGTAGTCACCGCTGATCCTCCCCTCGCTAACAGCACGCCGGCGCCGGCGCCGGCTGAGTCGCTTCGCAGAAACTTCCTCTTCCAGGCTCGTCAGCTTTGCCTTCTGCTGCTGCTTGCTCTGTGCTGGCTTCTTCTTTCCTTCCTTCCCCAGTTTTCCGCCCTTCACCCCCTCCCCACCACCCGCCCCCGCCTTCCCGCCGCTCTTGCACCGTTCCAGCTCCCTCAGGATCGCTTCGTCCTCTTCTATGCTGGTCGGCATCTTCTGCAGCCGCGCCTGCGCTAGCAGACGAACGGTGTCGGCCGCTGCTTGCAAGGCGGGCAGCACGTTGGAGAAGGGAGAGGCCACGTCGCGACACCCACTGTTGCTCACGCCCCAGCCCAGGTATAGCACTGCCTTGGCCATGTCGGCCGGGGGCTCTGGTGGAGGGAGGGAGAGAACGTATAGGGGAAGGAGTGAAAATGTGACTGGGCTATCTATCAGCATGTGCGCGCTAACAGCCACTGTTGCACACCGCCCAGCCCAGGTACAGCACCCGCTTGGCCATGTCAGCCGGGGGCTCTGGAGGGAGGAGAGGAAGGAGAGGGGAGGAGAAGGAACGGGGCAGGCGGTTGAATTATGACGATACATGTCCCAACGGCCGCTGTTGCTCACGCCCCAGCCCAGGTACAGCACTGACTTGGCCATGTCGGCCGGGGGCTCTGGTGGAGGGAGGGAAGGGAGAAAGAGAGTACAAGGGAAGGGGTGGATGTGTAATTAGGTCTGCAGCATGTGTTTCCCGACAGCTGCTGTTGCACACCGCCCAGCCCAGGTACAGCACTGACTTGGCCATGTCAGCCGGGGGCTCTGGTGGA
>CANJKZ010000105.1:5385000-5415000 GCA_947471745.1 Closterium sp. Naga37s-1
AGGTGGGAGATGGCATTGCCGTGCATGGTGAGAGGGATGAGGCTGGCAAGGAAGGGACGGACGGGGGGGAAGGTAAAGAAGGAGAGAAGAGGGAGGAAGGGAAAGGAGGGGAGGAAAGGGAGGAAGGGATCGAAGGGGACGCAGAGGAGGCATGGGTTGGAAGGGAATCGAGGGCTAAGGAGACAGAGAGTACGGAGCAGGACGAGGGGACACTCAGGGAAGCAGAGGAGAGGGAGAGAGTGAGAAAAGCAGAAGAGGAGGAGAGAGTGAGAACGGCAGAAGAGGAGCGAGTGAGAAAGGCAGAAGAGGAGCGAGTGAGAAAGGTAGAAGAGGAGAGAGTGAGAAAGGCAGAAGCGGAGCGAGTGAGAAGGCAGAAGAGGAGCGAGTGAGAAAGGCAGAAGAGGAGGAGAGAGTGAGAAAGGCAGAAGAGGAGGAGAGAGTGAGAAAGGAGAAGCTTGAGGAGGAGAGGAAGAGAGTGAGAGAGGATAATGTTCGGCGGATGAGGGAGAGGGAGGAGGCGGAGCGGGTGGCATTGGAGGAGAGAATGAGAGAGGAAGAGGTGCGGCGAGCGAAGGAGGAGACAGAGCGGAGGGCAGAACAAGAAAAGGAGGCAAAAGAAGAGGAGAAGGAAAAGCGAGAGAAGGAGAAAGCTCTGATGGCGAGGGAGGAGAGGGAGAGGAGAGAGAAGGAGAAAGATGATAAGGAGAAGACAGAGAGGCTTGGAAGGGAGAGAAGGGAAACAGAAGAGAGGGAAAGAAGGGAGGAGGAGAAAAGGGCGAAACTGGAAAAGGAAAGGGAAGAGAGGGAAGCGGAGAGGAGACAGGTAGAGAAGGAGCAGAAAGAGATGCAGGAGATGGGAAGGAGGGAGAAGCAGGAAAGGCAAGAAGAGGAGAGCAAGGCAAAGAAGAGGTTGCGTGTGAAGGGTGGGGAGGATGAGGACGCGAGGGAGAAGGAGAAGGTGGGCGGTGTGAGGGAGGAGATGGCAAGGCAGGGTGGGGATGGAGATGGGTTGGAGGAGGTGGGTGCAGGGCGAGGGGGCGACGAGGGACCCCGAGGGCTGCTCAAGGGATCTGGGCCGCTGGGCCGAGAAGGTGAAGGCGGCCGGGGTGAAGGCGGCCGGGGTGAAGGCGGCCGGGGTGAAGGTGGCCGGGGTGAAGGGGTAGTAGTGGGGGCCGAAGAGAGGTGGGGAAGGTGGAGAAGAGGAAGAAGGAGAAGAAAAGTAAAGCAGGCAGGGTGGGGGAGAAGAGGGAGAAGAGGAGGAGGCAGGAGGGCGGGCAGGATGGGGCAGGGGAAGGCGGGCCGGCAGACATGGGCGGTGGGATGAAGCGCGGAGTGGGTGGCAATGCTAACAAGCCCGATGCCCACCCCGACTCCCCGCCTGCCCCAGATGCCGCCGCGGCTGCTGTGGGCGGGTGGGCGGAGGGAGATGAGAGTGGGAGGCAGGCGAGGCAGAAGCGGAGGCGGTATGAGGAGGAAGCGGAGGAGGGGGGTGGGGCAGAGGGAGAGGATGGCAGTGATGAGGGGTGGGAGGGGCATGACACATCGTTGTATGAGGCGTATGAGAAGGACAAGCCCGAACTCAAGGAGCCAATCACATCTCGAGACCAGTAAGGGTCCCTGCCATGCCTGCTCACACCACTGTGTACCATAGCAGCACACACCACCACTGCATGCCATGCCTGCCCAGAAC
The DNA here is from genome assembly GCA_947471745.1 of Closterium sp. Naga37s-1. Classification (NCBI taxonomy): domain Eukaryota; kingdom Viridiplantae; phylum Streptophyta; class Zygnematophyceae; order Desmidiales; family Closteriaceae; genus Closterium; species Closterium sp. Naga37s-1. The sequence continues at coordinate 5,386,691 of CANJKZ010000105.1, forward strand.
GCTGCATTCTGACGGAGCACATGATTCATGGTGGGGGGGGGCGGGGGTGGCAGGTACGCGGGGTACCACGCGGAGTTCACGGACAAGTACGCCGTCTACCTGCGCCTGCACTGCATCCTCGACGCCCAGCGGTGAGGCACTGCATCCTCGACGCCCAGTGGTGAGGCACTGCATCCTCGACGCCCAGCGGTGAGGCACTGCATCCTCCACGCCCAGCGGTGAGGCACTGCATCCTCGACGCCCAGCGGTGAGGCACTGCATCCTCGACGCCCAGCGGTGAGGCACTGCATCCTCGACGCCCAGCGGTGAGGCACTGCATCCTCGACGCCCAGCGGTGAGGCACTGCATCCTCGACGCCCAGCGGTGAGGCACTGCATCCTCGACGCCCAGCGGTGAGGCACTGCATCCTCGACGCCCAGCGGTGAGGCACTGCATCCTCGACGCCCAGCGGTGAGGCACTGCATCCTCGACGCCCAGCGGTGAGGCACTGCATCCTCGACGCCCAGCGGTGAGGCACTGCATCCTCGACGCCCAGCGGTGAGGCACTGCATCCTCGACGCCCAGCGGTGAGGCACTGCATCCTCGATGCCCAGCGGTGAGGCACTGCATCCTCGACGCCCAGCGGTGAGGCACTGCATCCTCCACGCCCAGCGGTGAGGCACTGCATCCTCGACGCCCAGCGGTGAGGCACTGCATCCTCGACGCCCAGCGGTGAGGCACTGCATCCTCGACGCCCAGCGGTGAGGCACTGCATCCTCGACGCCCAGCGGTGAGGCACTGCATCCTCCACGCCCAGCGGTGAGGCACTGCATCCTCGACGCCCAGCGGTGAGGCACTGCATCCTCGACGCCCAGCGGTGAGGCACTGCATCCTCGACGCCCAGCGGTGAGGCACTGCATCCTCGACGCCCAGCGGTGAGGCACTGCATCCTCGACGCCCAGCGGTGAGGCACTGCATCCTCGACGCCCAGCGGTGAGGCACTGCATCCTCGACGCCCAGCGGTGAGGCACTGCATCCTCGACGCCCAGCGGTGAGGCACTGCATCCTCGACGCCCAGCGGTGAGGCACTGCATCCTCGACGCCCAGCGGTGAGGCACTGCATCCTCGACGCCCAGCGGTGAGGCACTGCATCCTCGACGCCCAGCGGTGAGGCACTGCATCCTCGACGCCCAGCGGTGAGGCACTGCATCCTCGACGCCCAGCGGTGAGGCACTGCATCCTCGACGCCCAGCGGTGAGGCACTGCATCCTCGACGCCCAGCGGTGAGGCACTGCATCCTCGACGCCCAGCGGTGAGGCACTGCATCCTCGACGCCCAGCGGTGAGGCACTGCATCCTCGACGCCCAGCGGTGAGGCACTGCATCCTCGACGCCCAGCGGTGAGGCACTGCATCCTCGACGCCCAGCGGTGAGGCACTGCATCCTCGACGCCCAGCGGTGAGGCACTGCATCCTCGACGCCCAGCGGTGAGGCACTGCATCCTCGACGCCCAGCGGTGAGGCACTGCATCCTCGACGCCCAGCGGTGAGGCACTGCATCCTCGACGCCCAGCGGTGAGGCACTGCATCCTCGACGCCCAGCGGTGAGGCACTGCATCCTCGACGCCCAGCGGTGAGGCACTGCATCCTCGACGCCCAGCGGTGAGGCACTGCATCCTCCACGCCCAGCGGTGAGGCACTGCATCCTCCACGCCCAGCGGTGAGGCACTGCATCCTCGACGCCCAGCGGTGAGGCACTGCATCCTCCACGCCCAGCGGTGAGGCACTGCATCCTCGACGCCCAGCGGTGAGGCACTGCATCCTCCACGCCCAGCGGTGAGGCACTGCATCCTCGACGCCCAGCGGTGAGGCACTGCATCCTCGACGCCCAGCGGTGAGGCACTGCATCCTCGACGCCCAGCGGTGAGGCACTGCATCCTCGACGCCCAGCGGTGAGGCACTGCATCCTCGACGCCCAGCGGTGAGGCACTGCATCCTCGACGCCCAGCGGCGAGGCACTGCATCCTCGACGCCCAGCGGTGAGGCACTGCATCCTCGACGCCCACCGGTGAGGCACTGCATCCTCGACGCCCACCGGTGAGGCACTGCATCCTCGACGCCCACCGGTGAGGCACTGCATCCTCCACGCCCAGCGGTGAGGCACTGCATCCTCGACGCCCAGCGGTGAGGCACTGCATCCTCGACGCCCAGCGGTGAGGCACTGCATCCTCGACGCCCAGCGGTGAGGCACTGCATCCTCGACGCCCAGCGGTGAGGCACTGCATCCTCGACGCCCAGCGGTGAGGCACTGCATCCTCAACGCCCAGCGGTGAGGCACTGCATCCTCGACGCCCAGCGGCGAGGCACTGCATCCTCGACGCCCAGCGGTGAGGCACTGCATCCTCGACGCCCACCGGTGAGGCACTGCATCCTCGACGCCCACCGGTGAGGCACTGCATCCTCCACGCCCAGCGGTGAGGCACTGCATCCTCGACGCCCAGCGGTGAGGCACTGCATCCTCGACGCCCAGCGGTGAGGCACTGCATCCTCGACGCCCACCGGTGAGGCACTGCATCCTCGACGCCCACCGGTGAGGCACTGCATCCTCGACGCCCAGCGGTGAGGTACTGCATCCTCCACGCCCAGCGGTGAGGCACTGCATCCTCGACGCCCAGCGGTGAGGCACTGCATCCTCCACGCCCAGCGGTGAGGCACTGCATCCTCGACGCCCAGCGGTGAGGCACTGCATCCTCGACGCCCAGCGGTGAGGCACTGCATCCTCGACTCCAGCGGTGAGGCACTGCATCCTCGTCGCCCAGCGGTGAGGCACTGCATCCTCGACGCCCAGCGGTGAGGCACTGCATCCTCGACGCCCAGCGGTGAGGCACTGCATCCTCCACGCCCAGCGGTGAGGCACTGCATCCTCGACGCCCAGCGGTGAGGCACTGCATCCTCGACGCCCAGCGGTGAGGCACTGCATCCTCGACGCCCAGCGGTGAGGCACTGCATCCTCGACGCCCAGCGGTGAGGCACTGCATCCTCGACGCCCAGCGGTGAGGCACTGCATCCTCGACGCCCAGCGGTGAGGCACTGCATCCTCGACGCCCACCGGTGAGGCACTGCATCCTCGACGCCCAGCGGTGAGGCACTGCATCCTCCACGCCCAGCGGTGAGGCACTGCATCCTCGACGCCCAGCGGTGAGGCACTGCATCCTCGACGCCCAGCGGTGAGGCACTGCATCCTCCACGCCCAGCGGTGAGGCACTGCATCCTCCACGCCCAGCGGTGAGGCACTGCATCCTCCACGCCCAGCGGTGAGGCACTGCATCCTCCACGCCCAGCGGTGAGGCACTGCATCCTCGACGCCCAGCGGTGAGGCACTGCATCCTCGACGCCCAGCGGTGAGGCACTGCATCCTCGACGCCCAGCGGTGAGGCACTGCATCCTCGACGCCCAGCGGTGAGGCACTGCATCCTCGACGCCCAGCGGTGAGGCACTGCATCCTCGACGCCCAGCGGTGAGGCACTGCATCCTCGACGCCCAGCGGTGAGGCACTGCATCCTCGACGCCCAGCGGTGAGGCACTGCATCCTCCACGCCCAGCGGTGAGGCACTGCATCCTCGACGCCCAGCGGTGAGGCACTGCATCCTCGACTCCAGCGGTGAGGCACTGCATCCTCGACGCCCAGCGGTGAGGCACTGCATCCTCGACGCCCAGCGGTGAGGCACTGCATCCTCGACGCCCAGCGGTGAGGCACTGCATCCTCGACTCCAGCGGTGAGGCACTGCATCCTCGACGCCCAGCGGTGAGGCACTGCATCCTCGACGCCCACCGGTGAGGCACTGCATCCTCGACGCCCAGCGGTGAGGTACTGCATCCTCCACGCCCAGCGGTGAGGCACTGCATCCTCGACGCCCAGCGGTGAGGCACTGCATCCTCCACGCCCAGCGGTGAGGCACTGCATCCTCGACGCCCAGCGGTGAGGCACTGCATCCTCGACGCCCAGCGGTGAGGCACTGCATCCTCGACTCCAGCGGTGAGGCACTGCATCCTCGTCGCCCAGCGGTGAGGCACTGCATCCTCGACGCCCAGCGGTGAGGCACTGCATCCTCGACGCCCAGCGGTGAGGCACTGCATCCTCGACGCCCAGCGGTGAGGCACTGCATCCTCGACGCCCAGCGGTGAGGCACTGCATCCTCGACGCCCAGCGGTGAGGCACTGCATCCTCGACGCCCAGCGGTGAGGCACTGCATCCTCGACGCCCAGCGGTGAGGCACTGCATCCTCCACGCCCAGCGGTGAGGCACTGCATCCTCCACGCCCAGCGGTGAGGCACTGCATCCTCGACGCCCAGCGGTGAGGCACTGCATCCTCGACTCCAGCGGTGAGGCACTGCATCCTCGACGCCCAGCGGTGAGGCACTGCATCCTCGACGCCCAGCGGTGAGGCACTGCATCCTCGACGCCCAGCGGTGAGGCACTGCATCCTCGACTCCAGCGGTGAGGCACTGCATCCTCGACGCCCAGCGGTGAGGCATTGCATCCTCGACGCCCAGCGGTGAGGCACTGCATCCTCGACGCCCAGCGGTGAGGCACTGCATCCTCCACGCCCAGCGGTGAGCCACTGCATCCTCCATGCCCAGCGGTGAGGCACTGCATCCTCGACGCCCAGCGGTGAGGCACTGCATCCTCGACGCCCAGCGGTGAGGCACTGCATCCTCCACGCCCAGCGGTGAGGCACTGCATCCTCGATGCCCAGCGGTGAGGCACCTGTGCTCAGGAAGGGGAGGGGAGGGCTCACACGTGGGCCATGTGATGCTCTCTGAGGCATGTGTACATGCTGCTGTGATGCTCTCTGAGGCATGTGTACATGCTGCTGTGATGCTCTCTGAGGCATGTGTACATGCTGCTGTGATGCTCTCTGAGGCATGTGTACATGCTGCTGCCCTGCCTTGCGTGCGTGGCAGGGAGGAAGCGGAGCGGATATTTACTGAAATGGATGAGTGCGAGGATGAGGAGGAGAAGGAGCGGTATAAGCGGCGGATATATGCCATGTTCCACAGCAGACACAAGGTACCCATGCACCATGTTCCACAGCAGGCACAAGGTACCCATGCACCATGTTCCACAGCAGACACAAGGTACCCATGCACCATGTTCCACAGCAGACACAAGGTACCCATGCACCATGTTCCACAGCAGACACAAGGTACCCATGCACCATGTTCCACAGCAGGCACAAGGTACCCATGCACCATGTTCCACAGCAGGCACAAGGTACCCATGCACCATGTTCCACAGCAGGCACAAGGTACCCATGCACCATGTTCCACAGCAGGCACAAGGTACCCATGCACCATGTTCCACAGCAGGCACAAGGTACCCATGCACCATGTTCCACAGCAGGCACAAGGTACCCATGCACCATGTTCCACAGCAGGCACAAGGTACCCATGCACCATGTTCCACAGCAGGCACAAGGTACCCATGCACCATGTTCCACAGCAGACACAAGGTACCCATGCACCATGTTCCACAGCAGACACAAGGTACCCATGCACCATGTTCCACAGCAGACACAAGGTACCCATGCACCATGTTCCACAGCAGGCACAAGGTACCCATGCACCATGTTCCACAGCAGGCACAAGGTACCCATGCACCATGTTCCACAGCAGACACAAGGTACCCATGCACCATGTTCCACAGCAGACACAAGGTACCCATGCACCATGTTCCACAGCAGACACAAGGTACCCATGCACCATGTTCCACAGCAGACACAAGGTACCCATGCACCATGTTCCACAGCAGGCACAAGGTACCCATGCACCATGTTCCACAGCAGACACAAGGTACCCATGCACCATGTTCCACAGCAGACACAAGGTACCCATGCACCATGTTCCACAGCAGGCACAAGGTACCCATGCACCATGTTCCACAGCAGGCACAAGGTACCCATGCACCATGTTCCACAGCAGGCACAAGGTACCCATGCACCATGTTCCACAGCAGGCACAAGGTACCCATGCACCATGTTCCACAGCAGGCACAAGGTACCCATGCACCATGTTCCACAGCAGGCACAAGGTACCCATGCACCATGTTCCACAGCAGGCACAAGGTACCCATGCACCATGTTCCACAGCAGGCACAAGGTACCCATGCACCATGTTCCACAGCAGGCACAAGGTACCCATGCACCATGTTCCACAGCAGGCACAAGGTACCCATGCACCATGTTCCACAGCAGGCACAAGGTACCCATGCACCATGTTCCACAGCAGGCACAAGGTACCCATGCACCATGTTCCACAGCAGGCACAAGGTACCCATGCACCATGTTCCACAGCAGGCACAAGGTACCCATGCACCATGTTCCACAGCAGGCACAAGGTACCCATGCACCATGTTCCACAGCAGGCACAAGGTACCCATGCACCATGTTCCACAGCAGGCACAAGGTACCCATGCACCATGTTCCACAGCAGGCACAAGGTACCCATGCACCATGTTCCACAGCAGGCACAAGGTACCCATGCACCATGTTCCACAGCAGGCACAAGGTACCCATGCACCATGTTCCACAGCAGGCACAAGGTACCCATGCACCATGTTCCACAGCAGGCACAAGGTACCCATGCACCATGTTCCACAGCAGGCACAAGGTACCCATGCACCATGTTCCACAGCAGGCACAAGGTACCCATGCACCATGTTCCACAGCAGGCACAAGGTACCCATGCACCATGTTCCACAGCAGGCACAAGGTACCCATGCACCATGTTCCACAGCAGGCACAAGGTACCCATGCACCATGTTCCACAGCAGGCACAAGGTACCCATGCACCATGTTCCACAGCAGGCACAAGGTACCCATGCACCATGTTCCACAGCAGGCACAAGGTACCCATGCACCATGTTCCACAGCAGGCACAAGGTACCCATGCACCATGTTCCACAGCAGGCACAAGGTACCCATGCACCATGTTCCACAGCAGGCACAAGGTACCCATGCACCATGTTCCACAGCAGGCACAAGGTACCCATGCACCATGTTCCACAGCAGGCACAAGGTACCCATGCACCATGTTCCACAGCAGGCACAAGGTACCCATGCACCATGTTCCACAGCAGGCACAAGGTACCCATGCACCATGTTCCACAGCAGGCACAAGGTACCCATGCACCATGTTCCACAGCAGGCACAAGGTACCCATGCACCATGTTCCACAGCAGGCACAAGGTACCCATGCACCATGTTCCACAGCAGGCACAAGGTACCCATGCACCATGTTCCACAGCAGGCACAAGGTACCCATGCACCATGTTCCACAGCAGGCACAAGGTACCCATGCACCATGTTCCACAGCAGGCACAAGGTACCCATGCACCATGTTCCACAGCAGGCACAAGGTACCCATGCACCATGTTCCACAGCAGGCACAAGGTACCCATGCACCATGTTCCACAGCAGGCACAAGGTACCCATGCACCATGTTCCACAGCAGGCACAAGGTACCCATGCACCATGTTCCACAGCAGGCACAAGGTACCCATGCACCATGTTCCACAGCAGGCACAAGGTACCCATGCACCATGTTCCACAGCAGGCACAAGGTACCCATGCACCATGTTCCACAGCAGGCACAAGGTACCCATGCACCATGTTCCACAGCAGGCACAAGGTACCCATGCACCATGTTCCACAGCAGGCACAAGGTACCCATGCACCATGTTCCACAGCAGGCACAAGGTACCCATGCACCATGTTCCACAGCAGGCACAAGGTACCCATGCACCATGTTCCACAGCAGGCACAAGGTACCCATGCACCATGTTCCACAGCAGGCACAAGGTACCCATGCACCATGTTCCACAGCAGGCACAAGGTACCCATGCACCATGTTCCACAGCAGGCACAAGGTACCCATGCACCATGTTCCACAGCAGGCACAAGGTACCCATGCACCATGTTCCACAGCAGGCACAAGGTACCCATGCACCATGTTCCACAGCAGGCACAAGGTACCCATGCACCATGTTCCACAGCAGGCACAAGGTACCCATGCACCATGTTCCACAGCAGGCACAAGGTACCCATGCACCATGTTCCACAGCAGGCACAAGGTACCCATGCACCATGTTCCACAGCAGGCACAAGGTACCCATGCACCATGTTCCACAGCAGGCACAAGGTACCCATGCACCATGTTCCACAGCAGGCACAAGGTACCCATGCACCATGTTCCACAGCAGGCACAAGGTACCCATGCACCATGTTCCACAGCAGGCACAAGGTACCCATGCACCATGTTCCACAGCAGGCACAAGGTACCCATGCACCATGTTCCACAGCAGGCACAAGGCACCCATGCACCATGTTCCACAGCAGGCACAAGGCACCCATGCACCATGTTCCACAGCAGGCACAAGGCACCCATGCACCATGTTCCACAGCAGGCACAAGGCACCCATGCACCATGTTCCACAGCAGGCACAAGGTACCCATGCACCATGTTCCACAGCAGGCACAAGGCACCCATGCACCATGTTCCACAGCAGGCACAAGGCACCCATGCACCATGTTCCACAGCAGGCACAAGGCACCCATGCACCATGTTCCACAGCAGGCACAAGGTACCCATGCACCATGTTCCACAGCAGGCACAAGGTACCCATGCACCATGTTCCACAGCAGGCACAAGGTACCCATGCACCATGTTCCACAGCAGGCACAAGGTACCCATGCACCATGTTCCACAGCAGGCACAAGGTACCCATGCACCATGTTCCACAGCAGGCACAAGGTACCCATGCACCATGTTCCACAGCAGGCACAAGGTACCCATGCACCATGTTCCACAGCAGGCACAAGGTACCCATGCACCATGTTCCACAGCAGGCACAAGGTACCCATGCACCATGTTCCACAGCAGGCACAAGGTACCCATGCACCATGTTCCACAGCAGGCACAAGGTACCCATGCACCATGTTCCACAGCAGGCACAAGGTACCCATGCACCATGTTCCACAGCAGGCACAAGGTACCCATGCACCATGTTCCACAGCAGGCACAAGGTACCCATGCACCATGTTCCACAGCAGGCACAAGGTACCCATGCACCATGTTCCACAGCAGGCACAAGGTACCCATGCACCATGTTCCACAGCAGGCACAAGGTACCCATGCACCATGTTCCACAGCAGGCACAAGGTACCCATGCACCATGTTCCACAGCAGGCACAAGGTACCCATGCACCATGTTCCACAGCAGGCACAAGGTACCCATGCACCATGTTCCACAGCAGGCACAAGGTACCCATGCACCATGTTCCACAGCAGGCACAAGGTACCCATGCACCATGTTCCACAGCAGGCACAAGGTACCCATGCACCATGTTCCACAGCAGGCACAAGGTACCCATGCACCATGTTCCACAGCAGGCACAAGGTACCCATGCACCATGTTCCACAGCAGGCACAAGGTACCCATGCACCATGTTCCACAGCAGGCACAAGGTACCCATGCACCATGTTCCACAGCAGGCACAAGGTACCCATGCACCATGTTCCACAGCAGGCACAAGGTACCCATGCACCATGTTCCACAGCAGGCACAAGGTACCCATGCACCATGTTCCACAGCAGGCACAAGGTACCCATGCACCATGTTCCACAGCAGGCACAAGGTACCCATGCACCATGTTCCACAGCAGGCACAAGGTACCCATGCACCATGTTCCACAGCAGGCACAAGGTACCCATGCACCATGTTCCACAGCAGGCACAAGGTACCCATGCACCATGTTCCACAGCAGGCACAAGGTACCCATGCACCATGTTCCACAGCAGGCACAAGGTACCCATGCACCATGTTCCACAGCAGGCACAAGGTACCCATGCACCATGTTCCACAGCAGGCACAAGGTACCCATGCACCATGTTCCACAGCAGGCACAAGGTACCCATGCACCATGTTCCACAGCAGGCACAAGGTACCCATGCACCATGTTCCACAGCAGGCACAAGGTACCCATGCACCATGTTCCACAGCAGGCACAAGGTACCCATGCACCATGTTCCACAGCAGGCACAAGGTACCCATGCACCATGTTCCACAGCAGGCACAAGGTACCCATGCACCATGTTCCACAGCAGGCACAAGGTACCCATGCACCATGTTCCACAGCAGGCACAAGGTACCCATGCACCATGTTCCACAGCAGGCACAAGGTACCCATGCACCATGTTCCACAGCAGGCACAAGGTACCCATGCACCATGTTCCACAGCAGGCACAAGGTACCCATGCACCATGTTCCACAGCAGGCACAAGGTACCCATGCACCATGTTCCACAGCAGGCACAAGGTACCCATGCACCATGTTCCACAGCAGGCACAAGGTACCCATGCACCATGTTCCACAGCAGGCACAAGGTACCCATGCACCATGTTCCACAGCAGGCACAAGGTACCCATGCACCATGTTCCACAGCAGGCACAAGGTACCCATGCACCATGTTCCACAGCAGGCACAAGGTACCCATGCACCATGTTCCACAGCAGGCACAAGGTACCCATGCACCATGTTCCACAGCAGGCACAAGGTACCCATGCACCATGTTCCACAGCAGGCACAAGGTACCCATGCACCATGTTCCACAGCAGGCACAAGGTACCCATGCACCATGTTCCACAGCAGGCACAAGGTACCCATGCACCATGTTCCACAGCAGGCACAAGGTACCCATGCACCATGTTCCACAGCAGGCACAAGGTACCCATGCACCATGTTCCACAGCAGGCACAAGGTACCCATGCACCATGTTCCACAGCAGGCACAAGGTACCCATGCACCATGTTCCACAGCAGGCACAAGGTACCCATGCACCATGTTCCACAGCAGGCACAAGGTACCCATGCACCATGTTCCACAGCAGGCACAAGGTACCCATGCACCATGTTCCACAGCAGGCACAAGGTACCCATGCACCATGTTCCACAGCAGGCACAAGGTACCCATGCACCATGTTCCACAGCAGGCACAAGGTACCCATGCACCATGTTCCACAGCAGGCACAAGGTACCCATGCACCATGTTCCACAGCAGGCACAAGGTACCCATGCACCATGTTCCACAGCAGGCACAAGGTACCCATGCACCATGTTCCACAGCAGGCACAAGGTACCCATGCACCATGTTCCACAGCAGGCACAAGGTACCCATGCACCATGTTCCACAGCAGGCACAAGGTACCCATGCACCATGTTCCACAGCAGGCACAAGGTACCCATGCACCATGTTCCACAGCAGGCACAAGGTACCCATGCACCATGTTCCACAGCAGGCACAAGGTACCCATGCACCATGTTCCACAGCAGGCACAAGGTACCCATGCACCATGTTCCACAGCAGGCACAAGGTACCCATGCACCATGTTCCACAGCAGGCACAAGGTACCCATGCACCATGTTCCACAGCAGGCACAAGGTACCCATGCACCATGTTCCACAGCAGGCACAAGGTACCCATGCACCATGTTCCACAGCAGGCACAAGGTACCCATGCACCATGTTCCACAGCAGGCACAAGGTACCCATGCACCATGTTCCACAGCAGGCACAAGGTACCCATGCACCATGTTCCACAGCAGGCACAAGGTACCCATGCACCATGTTCCACAGCAGGCACAAGGTACCCATGCACCATGTTCCACAGCAGGCACAAGGTACCCATGCACCATGTTCCACAGCAGGCACAAGGTACCCATGCACCATGTTCCACAGCAGGCACAAGGTACCCATGCACCATGTTCCACAGCAGGCACAAGGTACCCATGCACCATGTTCCACAGCAGGCACAAGGTACCCATGCACCATGTTCCACAGCAGGCACAAGGTACCCATGCACCATGTTCCACAGCAGGCACAAGGTACCCATGCACCATGTTCCACAGCAGGCACAAGGTACCCATGCACCATGTTCCACAGCAGGCACAAGGTACCCATGCACCATGTTCCACAGCAGGCACAAGGTACCCATGCACCATGTTCCACAGCAGGCACAAGGTACCCATGCACCATGTTCCACAGCAGGCACAAGGTACCCATGCACCATGTTCCACAGCAGGCACAAGGTACCCATGCACCATGTTCCACAGCAGGCACAAGGTACCCATGCACCATGTTCCACAGCAGGCACAAGGTACCCATGCACCATGTTCCACAGCAGGCACAAGGTACCCATGCACCATGTTCCACAGCAGGCACAAGGTACCCATGCACCATGTTCCACAGCAGGCACAAGGTACCCATGCACCATGTTCCACAGCAGGCACAAGGTACCCATGCACCATGTTCCACAGCAGGCACAAGGTACCCATGCACCATGTTCCACAGCAGGCACAAGGTACCCATGCACCATGTTCCACAGCAGGCACAAGGTACCCATGCACCATGTTCCACAGCAGGCACAAGGTACCCATGCACCATGTTCCACAGCAGGCACAAGGTACCCATGCACCATGTTCCACAGCAGGCACAAGGTACCCATGCACCATGTTCCACAGCAGGCACAAGGTACCCATGCACCATGTTCCACAGCAGGCACAAGGTACCCATGCACCATGTTCCACAGCAGGCACAAGGTACCCATGCACCATGTTCCACAGCAGGCACAAGGTACCCATGCACCATGTTCCACAGCAGGCACAAGGTACCCATGCACCATGTTCCACAGCAGGCACAAGGTACCCATGCACCATGTTCCACAGCAGGCACAAGGTACCCATGCACCATGTTCCACAGCAGGCACAAGGTACCCATGCACCATGTTCCACAGCAGGCACAAGGTACCCATGCACCATGTTCCACAGCAGGCACAAGGTACCCATGCACCATGTTCCACAGCAGGCACAAGGTACCCATGCACCATGTTCCACAGCAGGCACAAGGTACCCATGCACCATGTTCCACAGCAGGCACAAGGTACCCATGCACCATGTTCCACAGCAGGCACAAGGTACCCATGCACCATGTTCCACAGCAGGCACAAGGTACCCATGCACCATGTTCCACAGCAGGCACAAGGTACCCATGCACCATGTTCCACAGCAGGCACAAGGTACCCATGCACCATGTTCCACAGCAGGCACAAGGTACCCATGCACCATGTTCCACAGCAGGCACAAGGTACCCATGCACCATGTTCCACAGCAGGCACAAGGTACCCATGCACCATGTTCCACAGCAGGCACAAGGTACCCATGCACCATGTTCCACAGCAGGCACAAGGTACCCATGCACCATGTTCCACAGCAGGCACAAGGTACCCATGCACCATGTTCCACAGCAGGCACAAGGTACCCATGCACCATGTTCCACAGCAGGCACAAGGTACCCATGCACCATGTTCCACAGCAGGCACAAGGTACCCATGCACCATGTTCCACAGCAGGCACAAGGTACCCATGCACCATGTTCCACAGCAGGCACAAGGTACCCATGCACCATGTTCCACAGCAGGCACAAGGTACCCATGCACCATGTTCCACAGCAGGCACAAGGTACCCATGCACCATGTTCCACAGCAGGCACAAGGTACCCATGCACCATGTTCCACAGCAGGCACAAGGTACCCATGCACCATGTTCCACAGCAGGCACAAGGTACCCATGCACCATGTTCCACAGCAGGCACAAGGTACCCATGCACCATGTTCCACAGCAGGCACAAGGTACCCATGCACCATGTTCCACAGCAGGCACAAGGTACCCATGCACCATGTTCCACAGCAGGCACAAGGTACCCATGCACCATGTTCCACAGCAGGCACAAGGTACCCATGCACCATGTTCCACAGCAGGCACAAGGTACCCATGCACCATGTTCCACAGCAGGCACAAGGTACCCATGCACCATGTTCCACAGCAGGCACAAGGTACCCATGCACCATGTTCCACAGCAGGCACAAGGTACCCATGCACCATGTTCCACAGCAGGCACAAGGTACCCATGCACCATGTTCCACAGCAGGCACAAGGTACCCATGCACCATGTTCCACAGCAGGCACAAGGTACCCATGCACCATGTTCCACAGCAGGCACAAGGTACCCATGCACCATGTTCCACAGCAGGCACAAGGTACCCATGCACCATGTTCCACAGCAGGCACAAGGTACCCATGCACCATGTTCCACAGCAGGCACAAGGTACCCATGCACCATGTTCCACAGCAGGCACAAGGTACCCATGCACCATGTTCCACAGCAGGCACAAGGTACCCATGCACCATGTTCCACAGCAGGCACAAGGTACCCATGCACCATGTTCCACAGCAGGCACAAGGTACCCATGCACCATGTTCCACAGCAGGCACAAGGTACCCATGCACCATGTTCCACAGCAGGCACAAGGTACCCATGCACCATGTTCCACAGCAGGCACAAGGTACCCATGCACCATGTTCCACAGCAGGCACAAGGTACCCATGCACCATGTTCCACAGCAGGCACAAGGTACCCATGCACCATGTTCCACAGCAGGCACAAGGTACCCATGCACCATGTTCCACAGCAGGCACAAGGTACCCATGCACCATGTTCCACAGCAGGCACAAGGTACCCATGCACCATGTTCCACAGCAGGCACAAGGTACCCATGCACCATGTTCCACAGCAGGCACAAGGTACCCATGCACCATGTTCCACAGCAGGCACAAGGTACCCATGCACCATGTTCCACAGCAGGCACAAGGTACCCATGCACCATGTTCCACAGCAGGCACAAGGTACCCATGCACCATGTTCCACAGCAGGCACAAGGTACCCATGCACCATGTTCCACAGCAGGCACAAGGTACCCATGCACCATGTTCCACAGCAGGCACAAGGTACCCATGCACCATGTTCCACAGCAGGCACAAGGTACCCATGCACCATGTTCCACAGCAGGCACAAGGTACCCATGCACCATGTTCCACAGCAGGCACAAGGTACCCATGCACCATGTTCCACAGCAGGCACAAGGTACCCATGCACCATGTTCCACAGCAGGCACAAGGTACCCATGCACCATGTTCCACAGCAGGCACAAGGTACCCATGCACCATGTTCCACAGCAGGCACAAGGTACCCATGCACCATGTTCCACAGCAGGCACAAGGTACCCATGCACCATGTTCCACAGCAGGCACAAGGTACCCATGCACCATGTTCCACAGCAGGCACAAGGTACCCATGCACCATGTTCCACAGCAGGCACAAGGTACCCATGCACCATGTTCCACAGCAGGCACAAGGTACCCATGCACCATGTTCCACAGCAGGCACAAGGTACCCATGCACCATGTTCCACAGCAGGCACAAGGTACCCATGCACCATGTTCCACAGCAGGCACAAGGTACCCATGCACCATGTTCCACAGCAGGCACAAGGTACCCATGCACCATGTTCCACAGCAGGCACAAGGTACCCATGCACCATGTTCCACAGCAGGCACAAGGTACCCATGCACCATGTTCCACAGCAGGCACAAGGTACCCATGCACCATGTTCCACAGCAGGCACAAGGTACCCATGCACCATGTTCCACAGCAGGCACAAGGTACCCATGCACCATGTTCCACAGCAGGCACAAGGTACCCATGCACCATGTTCCACAGCAGGCACAAGGTACCCATGCACCATGTTCCACAGCAGGCACAAGGTACCCATGCACCATGTTCCACAGCAGGCACAAGGTACCCATGCACCATGTTCCACAGCAGGCACAAGGTACCCATGCACCATGTTCCACAGCAGGCACAAGGTACCCATGCACCATGTTCCACAGCAGGCACAAGGTACCCATGCACCATGTTCCACAGCAGGCACAAGGTACCCATGCACCATGTTCCACAGCAGGCACAAGGTACCCATGCACCATGTTCCACAGCAGGCACAAGGTACCCATGCACCATGTTCCACAGCAGGCACAAGGTACCCATGCACCATGTTCCACAGCAGGCACAAGGTACCCATGCACCATGTTCCACAGCAGGCACAAGGTACCCATGCACCATGTTCCACAGCAGGCACAAGGTACCCATGCACCATGTTCCACAGCAGGCACAAGGTACCCATGCACCATGTTCCACAGCAGGCACAAGGTACCCATGCACCATGTTCCACAGCAGGCACAAGGTACCCATGCACCATGTTCCACAGCAGGCACAAGGTACCCATGCACCATGTTCCACAGCAGGCACAAGGTACCCATGCACCATGTTCCACAGCAGGCACAAGGTACCCATGCACCATGTTCCACAGCAGGCACAAGGTACCCATGCACCATGTTCCACAGCAGGCACAAGGTACCCATGCACCATGTTCCACAGCAGGCACAAGGTACCCATGCACCATGTTCCACAGCAGGCACAAGGTACCCATGCACCATGTTCCACAGCAGGCACAAGGTACCCATGCACCATGTTCCACAGCAGGCACAAGGTACCCATGCACCATGTTCCACAGCAGGCACAAGGTACCCATGCACCATGTTCCACAGCAGGCACAAGGTACCCATGCACCATGTTCCACAGCAGGCACAAGGTACCCATGCACCATGTTCCACAGCAGGCACAAGGTACCCATGCACCATGTTCCACAGCAGGCACAAGGTACCCATGCACCATGTTCCACAGCAGGCACAAGGTACCCATGCACCATGTTCCACAGCAGGCACAAGGTACCCATGCACCATGTTCCACAGCAGGCACAAGGTACCCATGCACCATGTTCCACAGCAGGCACAAGGTACCCATGCACCATGTTCCACAGCAGGCACAAGGTACCCATGCACCATGTTCCACAGCAGGCACAAGGTACCCATGCACCATGTTCCACAGCAGGCACAAGGTACCCATGCACCATGTTCCACAGCAGGCACAAGGTACCCATGCACCATGTTCCACAGCAGGCACAAGGTACCCATGCACCATGTTCCACAGCAGGCACAAGGTACCCATGCACCATGTTCCACAGCAGGCACAAGGTACCCATGCACCATGTTCCACAGCAGGCACAAGGTACCCATGCACCATGTTCCACAGCAGGCACAAGGTACCCATGCACCATGTTCCACAGCAGGCACAAGGTACCCATGCACCATGTTCCACAGCAGGCACAAGGTACCCATGCACCATGTTCCACAGCAGGCACAAGGTACCCATGCACCATGTTCCACAGCAGGCACAAGGTACCCATGCACCATGTTCCACAGCAGGCACAAGGTACCCATGCACCATGTTCCACAGCAGGCACAAGGTACCCATGCACCATGTTCCACAGCAGGCACAAGGTACCCATGCACCATGTTCCACAGCAGGCACAAGGTACCCATGCACCATGTTCCACAGCAGGCACAAGGTACCCATGCACCATGTTCCACAGCAGGCACAAGGTACCCATGCACCATGTTCCACAGCAGGCACAAGGTACCCATGCACCATGTTCCACAGCAGGCACAAGGTACCCATGCACCATGTTCCACAGCAGGCACAAGGTACCCATGCACCATGTTCCACAGCAGGCACAAGGTACCCATGCACCATGTTCCACAGCAGGCACAAGGTACCCATGCACCATGTTCCACAGCAGGCACAAGGTACCCATGCACCATGTTCCACAGCAGGCACAAGGTACCCATGCACCATGTTCCACAGCAGGCACAAGGTACCCATGCACCATGTTCCACAGCAGGCACAAGGTACCCATGCACCATGTTCCACAGCAGGCACAAGGTACCCATGCACCATGTTCCACAGCAGGCACAAGGTACCCATGCACCATGTTCCACAGCAGGCACAAGGTACCCATGCACCATGTTCCACAGCAGGCACAAGGTACCCATGCACCATGTTCCACAGCAGGCACAAGGTACCCATGCACCATGTTCCACAGCAGGCACAAGGTACCCATGCACCATGTTCCACAGCAGGCACAAGGTACCCATGCACCATGTTCCACAGCAGGCACAAGGTACCCATGCACCATGTTCCACAGCAGGCACAAGGTACCCATGCACCATGTTCCACAGCAGGCACAAGGTACCCATGCACCATGTTCCACAGCAGGCACAAGGTACCCATGCACCATGTTCCACAGCAGGCACAAGGTACCCATGCACCATGTTCCACAGCAGGCACAAGGTACCCATGCACCATGTTCCACAGCAGGCACAAGGTACCCATGCACCATGTTCCACAGCAGGCACAAGGTACCCATGCACCATGTTCCACAGCAGGCACAAGGTACCCATGCACCATGTTCCACAGCAGGCACAAGGTACCCATGCACCATGTTCCACAGCAGGCACAAGGTACCCATGCACCATGTTCCACAGCAGGCACAAGGTACCCATGCACCATGTTCCACAGCAGGCACAAGGTACCCATGCACCATGTTCCACAGCAGGCACAAGGTACCCATGCACCATGTTCCACAGCAGGCACAAGGTACCCATGCACCATGTTCCACAGCAGGCACAAGGTACCCATGCACCATGTTCCACAGCAGGCACAAGGTACCCATGCACCATGTTCCACAGCAGGCACAAGGTACCCATGCACCATGTTCCACAGCAGGCACAAGGTACCCATGCACCATGTTCCACAGCAGGCACAAGGTACCCATGCACCATGTTCCACAGCAGGCACAAGGTACCCATGCACCATGTTCCACAGCAGGCACAAGGTACCCATGCACCATGTTCCACAGCAGGCACAAGGTACCCATGCACCATGTTCCACAGCAGGCACAAGGTACCCATGCACCATGTTCCACAGCAGGCACAAGGTACCCATGCACCATGTTCCACAGCAGGCACAAGGTACCCATGCACCATGTTCCACAGCAGGCACAAGGTACCCATGCACCATGTTCCACAGCAGGCACAAGGTACCCATGCACCATGTTCCACAGCAGGCACAAGGTACCCATGCACCATGTTCCACAGCAGGCACAAGGTACCCATGCACCATGTTCCACAGCAGGCACAAGGTACCCATGCACCATGTTCCACAGCAGGCACAAGGTACCCATGCACCATGTTCCACAGCAGGCACAAGGTACCCATGCACCATGTTCCACAGCAGGCACAAGGTACCCATGCACCATGTTCCACAGCAGGCACAAGGTACCCATGCACCATGTTCCACAGCAGGCACAAGGTACCCATGCACCATGTTCCACAGCAGGCACAAGGTACCCATGCACCATGTTCCACAGCAGGCACAAGGTACCCATGCACCATGTTCCACAGCAGGCACAAGGTACCCATGCACCATGTTCCACAGCAGGCACAAGGTACCCATGCACCATGTTCCACAGCAGGCACAAGGTACCCATGCACCATGTTCCACAGCAGGCACAAGGTACCCATGCACCATGTTCCACAGCAGGCACAAGGTACCCATGCACCATGTTCCACAGCAGGCACAAGGTACCCATGCACCATGTTCCACAGCAGGCACAAGGTACCCATGCACCATGTTCCACAGCAGGCACAAGGTACCCATGCACCATGTTCCACAGCAGGCACAAGGTACCCATGCACCATGTTCCACAGCAGGCACAAGGTACCCATGCACCATGTTCCACAGCAGGCACAAGGTACCCATGCACCATGTTCCACAGCAGGCACAAGGTACCCATGCACCATGTTCCACAGCAGGCACAAGGTACCCATGCACCATGTTCCACAGCAGTCACAAGGTACCCATGCACCATGTTCCACAGCAGGCACAAGGTACCCATGCACCATGTTCCACAGCAGGCACAAGGTACCCATGCACCATGTTCCACAGCAGGCACAAGGTACCCATGCACCATGTTCCACAGCAGGCACAAGGTACCCATGCACCATGTTCCACAGCAGGCACAAGGTACCCATGCACCATGTTCCACAGCAGGCACAAGGTACCCATGCACCATGTTCCACAGCAGGCACAAGGTACCCATGCACCATGTTCCACAGCAGGCACAAGGTACCCATGCACCATGTTCCACAGCAGGCACAAGGTACCCATGCACCATGTTCCACAGCAGGCACAAGGTACCCATGCACCATGTTCCACAGCAGGCACAAGGTACCCATGCACCATGTTCCACAGCAGGCACAAGGTACCCATGCACCATGTTCCACAGCAGGCACAAGGTACCCATGCACCATGTTCCACAGCAGGCACAAGGTACCCATGCACCATGTTCCACAGCAGGCACAAGGTACCCATGCACCATGTTCCACAGCAGGCACAAGGTACCCATGCACCATGTTCCACAGCAGGCACAAGGTACCCATGCACCATGTTCCACAGCAGGCACAAGGTACCCATGCACCATGTTCCACAGCAGGCACAAGGTACCCATGCACCATGTTCCACAGCAGGCACAAGGTACCCATGCACCATGTTCCACAGCAGGCACAAGGTACCCATGCACCATGTTCCACAGCAGGCACAAGGTACCCATGCACCATGTTCCACAGCAGGCACAAGGTACCCATGCACCATGTTCCACAGCAGGCACAAGGTACCCATGCACCATGTTCCACAGCAGGCACAAGGTACCCATGCACCATGTTCCACAGCAGGCACAAGGTACCCATGCACCATGTTCCACAGCAGGCACAAGGTACCCATGCACCATGTTCCACAGCAGGCACAAGGTACCCATGCACCATGTTCCACAGCAGGCACAAGGTACCCATGCACCATGTTCCACAGCAGGCACAAGGTACCCATGCACCATGTTCCACAGCAGGCACAAGGTACCCATGCACCATGTTCCACAGCAGGCACAAGGTACCCATGCACCATGTTCCACAGCAGGCACAAGGTACCCATGCACCATGTTCCACAGCAGGCACAAGGTACCCATGCACCATGTTCCACAGCAGGCACAAGGTACCCATGCACCATGTTCCACAGCAGGCACAAGGTACCCATGCACCATGTTCCACAGCAGGCACAAGGTACCCATGCACCATGTTCCACAGCAGGCACAAGGTACCCATGCACCATGTTCCACAGCAGGCACAAGGTACCCATGCACCATGTTCCACAGCAGGCACAAGGTACCCATGCACCATGTTCCACAGCAGGCACAAGGTACCCATGCACCATGTTCCACAGCAGGCACAAGGTACCCATGCACCATGTTCCACAGCAGGCACAAGGTACCCATGCACCATGTTCCACAGCAGGCACAAGGTACCCATGCACCATGTTCCACAGCAGGCACAAGGTACCCATGCACCATGTTCCACAGCAGGCACAAGGTACCCATGCACCATGTTCCACAGCAGGCACAAGGTACCCATGCACCATGTTCCACAGCAGGCACAAGGTACCCATGCACCATGTTCCACAGCAGGCACAAGGTACCCATGCACCATGTTCCACAGCAGGCACAAGGTACCCATGCACCATGTTCCACAGCAGGCACAAGGTACCCATGCACCATGTTCCACAGCAGGCACAAGGTACCCATGCACCATGTTCCACAGCAGGCACAAGGTACCCATGCACCATGTTCCACAGCAGGCACAAGGTACCCATGCACCATGTTCCACAGCAGGCACAAGGTACCCATGCACCATGTTCCACAGCAGGCACAAGGTACCCATGCACCATGTTCCACAGCAGGCACAAGGTACCCATGCACCATGTTCCACAGCAGGCACAAGGTACCCATGCACCATGTTCCACAGCAGGCACAAGGTACCCATGCACCATGTTCCACAGCAGGCACAAGGTACCCATGCACCATGTTCCACAGCAGGCACAAGGTACCCATGCACCATGTTCCACAGCAGGCACAAGGTACCCATGCACCATGTTCCACAGCAGGCACAAGGTACCCATGCACCATGTTCCACAGCAGGCACAAGGTACCCATGCACCATGTTCCACAGCAGGCACAAGGTACCCATGCACCATGTTCCACAGCAGGCACAAGGTACCCATGCACCATGTTCCACAGCAGGCACAAGGTACCCATGCACCATGTTCCACAGCAGGCACAAGGTACCCATGCACCATGTTCCACAGCAGGCACAAGGTACCCATGCACCATGTTCCACAGCAGGCACAAGGTACCCATGCACCATGTTCCACAGCAGGCACAAGGTACCCATGCACCATGTTCCACAGCAGGCACAAGGTACCCATGCACCATGTTCCACAGCAGGCACAAGGTACCCATGCACCATGTTCCACAGCAGGCACAAGGTACCCATGCACCATGTTCCACAGCAGGCACAAGGTACCCATGCACCATGTTCCACAGCAGGCACAAGGTACCCATGCACCATGTTCCACAGCAGGCACAAGGTACCCATGCACCATGTTCCACAGCAGGCACAAGGTACCCATGCACCATGTTCCACAGCAGGCACAAGGTACCCATGCACCATGTTCCACAGCAGGCACAAGGTACCCATGCACCATGTTCCACAGCAGGCACAAGGTACCCATGCACCATGTTCCACAGCAGGCACAAGGTACCCATGCACCATGTTCCACAGCAGGCACAAGGTACCCATGCACCATCTCCTTTTGTTCTGTCCTGTCTGGGCTCTCCCTCCACTCTCACTCGTTGCTGCCTTGCACTGCCCTCCCCTCAGCGCCTGCATCAAATGAAGGCGGTCTTTGCCCTCGTGCAGCAGGAGCTTGCGGTGAGCCTCGTTGCCTATCTGCACTCTCCCCTACATGCACACTTTCTCAGTTTCTCAGCCTTAAGCATCCCTGCATGCCTCCTGTGCGCCACTTTCTTGCTCTCTCCTCACTGCTGCTGCCTCTCTCTGTGACATCCCGGTCTAATGTATGTCAATCTCCTGACTGTCTTGACTCCCCTCCATCAGTCACATCGCAGTTGTCTGCTGCTGCAACTCCCTTGTTCAGTGCATGTACACATGCATAAATTTCCTCTCAACTTGTGTAGCATCCGTGGATGTCTTGCCCTCAAATGCGCCCTCTTTCCCTCCTCACCCTGCCCTCACCACACATCTCTGATGATTTGAAGTCGATCAAGGCGCGGGTGAATGAATACCTTCAGCAAAGCTGAAGCACAACACAGATACGTAGTCATGGACGTGGGTCCGACGCCTCCTTGACATTAATGGAGTCTGCACTGACGGTGGTCGTACCGTATGTGCCTAAGTGCTGTGTGAAATTATTGTACATCTGCGGAATTGGTACTGAGCCATGTACTGGAGTACACATCCCACAGTCACACGGATAGTCGTTTGTAGGGGCGTTAATGAATTAGACTCGTATTTCACTAAGGGTGTTGAATACAACAGTGAGCAGCAACCCGTGCACAGCAACCACAGACAAGCAATGAATGAGCAACAACCACTGAGCAACAACCAGTTGTTGAACAATATACTTAAATTGTTGTTGTTGACTGCTTGTAGAAATAGTTACTATAGTTATTTGTGTTTGTGTTTGGTGGTGTACCTCATTGTGCTTGCATATTTGTACTCTCTACTCTCTAGTGAACATCCTCTTTGTCAAATTATATGTTTACTGTTATCTAGGCTGTAGTGGGTTTAGCCTTAGGGGGTACAGTAAATTGCTCGACACTTCTTGTACCCCCTCCCTCTTACCTAATCCTCATTCCTTCCTAGCTAATCTCGACATGGTATTTAGAGCGAAATGGTCCTTAGGACCGAACTTTTAAACGGGCCCACCACTCCAATTTCGATCTGCTGCCCGAGTCGCGCCCCTAGGAGAAACGCGAAGTGCGAAACGCGCCCTAGGCGAGACGTTTTTCTGCCTTAGGAGCGTCCCGTCCCCTAGCTGCCCTAGGCGCGATTCCTCTGCCTAGTCACGTGCGACCCCTCCTGACCGCGCCCTAGCTGCCCCGTGCGCCACTCGCGTGGCCCGTCAGCCCCTACGCCCGGTCCCCCCTCGTTCCTGCTGCTACGCGCGCCACTCAAGCTGCCCGCCAGCCCCTAGCGCGCACCTGTTGCGCGCCCGTTTTAAGCTGCTCCGCGCGCACCTGTTGTGCGCCCCTGGTTTGCTAGCCCACAGCCCTCGCGTGCCTACTGCTGCTGTGCGCCGACTGCTGCTGCTGCTGCACTGCTGCTATTGCCTGCGCTGCTGCTGCTACTAGGCTGTTGCTACTGCTAGGCTGGTGCTGCCGCCTGAGCTGCTGCTGCTGCCTGCACTGCTCCTGCCACCTGTGCTGCTGCTGCTGTGCTGCGCTGCAGCTGCTGCTAAGCTACTGCTGCCGCTTACCTCGAGCGTGTCCTGCCCTTCTGTGGGCTGCTGCGCTGCTGCTACTGCTGCGCTGTTGCTACTGCTGCGCTGCTCCTACTGCTCAGCTGCTGTTGCTGCCGCCTGAGCTGTTGCTGCCCCCTGCGCTGCTGCTACTGCTGCTGCTGCTGCTACTTGCTGCAGCTGCTCCTCCTTGCCGTTGCTGCTGCTATTAAGTTGCTGCTGCCGCCTGCGCTGCTGCTGCTGTTAAGCTGCTGCTGCTTCTGCTAGGCTGCTGCTGCCGCCTGAGCTGCTGCTGCCGCCTGCGCTGCTGCTGCCACCTGTGCTGCTTCTGGTGCGCTGGTGCTGCTGCTAAGCTGCTGCTCCCGCCTATGCTGCTGCTGCTGCTGCTAGGCTGCTGCTGCTGCTAGGCTGCTGCTGCCGCCTGAGCTGCTGCTGCCGCCTGCGCTGCTGCTGCCACCTGTGCTGCCGCTGCTGCCGTAACTGCCACTCCTGCTGCTTGCTGCCGTTCGTGCTGCTATGGCGACTCCCACTGTTCTAGCCTTTGACGCAGTGGGGCAACCTTTAGGGTTTGACTCCTGGCTAGAGGGGCTGCACCTGTACCTCCGGAGTGTCAAACGGGACAACGTCTCCCTGTTCGAGCACACGTCGGGGTCCCTTCTGGCCCCAGAGGCTCTTGCTGAACCTGCTGCTGACGCTGAGGAGGAGGAGCGGACGCAGTTCCGCGCAGCTCACCTTGCCTACAGTCGGTGGATGGCGCGAGACGCTGCCGCCTCACTTGCAGTCCGCCTTCACCTCTCGTTCGACCAGCGAGCCTTCTTCCCCAGGAGCCAGGTGCCGTCGGCCCATGCTTTGTATTCCGCTGTAGTTAGGCGCTACTCCCCCCCCCCTCCTGCAATCCTAGGCTGTCTTGCGCTGCCTCCTACCTTCCCTGCGCTGTCAGACCTCACCACTGTAGCTAACGAGGGTCGTAGTGGAGCTGGCGGGAGTGGCGGGGGCGGGCACCAGGAGTTAGAGCCTTGGTGTGTCGCTGCTTGTGCTCCTACTAGCACAGTCTATGCACACCCCTTCACTATTCTCCCGTGTCTCGTAGTCCCCTCTGCCTCCTCTGGCTCGACCGAGGGGGATGACCCTACTGCTGCCGACACAGCGACCTCTCGCCGCTCACCGAGCTTGGAGACACCTCCGGGTTTTCCGCCCCGGGCGTCTTCGCCTCCTCTGGAGCCTGTCGCTGCGGACTTCGGGGTCCCAGGTGTTGTTGGGGGTGGTGACGCTGAGGGTTTTGGTTCTGGGGGTGCTAGTTCTGGGGGTGCTGCCTCTGGGGGTGCTAGGAGTCCTCTTGTTGGTGGAGTTGGAGGTACTGGCGCTAGAGGTGCTGGGTCTGGGGGTGCGTTTCAGTCGCTGCCACGGCAGTCTATCTTTGAGCAGCCGTCGTCGTGGCTACCTGAGCCGACGCCCACTTGTACTACTCCTCCTCTGTTGTTTCCGCCGCCTGCCTCCCCACTGCCTGCTCCTGCTGGATATGTCCCGTTGTCCTTCTTCCTGACTGGGCATCGGGAGCCTGTGTCTTGTGCCGCCTCCCATGCTCCCTCTCGTGTCACTCGGGAGCCTGTTGTCGTGTCGTTACCTCCCACGTCTTCTCTTCCTCCTGTTCCTGACACTGCATCTGACCTTGCTCGTGCTGCCAGCCCGACTGTCCCTCGTAGCCTAGCCGCGCTTGTGACTGCACCTGCTTCTTCGACTGTTGCTGCACCTGCTACTTGCCGTCGTGCCTACCTTAATGGTCTCGTCTCTGTCTCCTCGTGTCCTCCGTCCGTTGGTAGTGAGTTTGCCCTTGGCTGTGACGTACTTGAGGACACGCAGTTCGAGCTGGTGTACCATCCTGCGCACTGGCGAGCTGCTAGGAGGGTGTTGCGCTACCTGGTCAGACTAGCGAGCAGAACGTAACACTTTGCACTTCGTTCCTTTGCCGTGCGAGTGTTGCTGCAGTGTTCCCAGCTACGCCTTTGTACGTGGCCACACGAGCCAACACTGCTTGTCTCTTGATCTTGTCTTGTACTTTGATATATAAACCTGCATGTTTCTGGTTGCTAGGTTGTAATCATTGTACAGTTTGCTCTATTATAAAGCTGCACGTGAACTGGCCTTGTGGCCGCTTGCTAGTGCTCAGAATGCGTGGTGATCTTGAGATCCACCCTGAGCTTGCTTTGCTTTGTTTCTTCTCTTGACTGGTCTTGTGACCTCTTCTTGTGTTTGCTATCCCCCACTTCGCCTATGGGGGTGTGTCAAATTATATGTTTACTGTTATCTAGGCTGTAGTGGGTTTAGCCTTAGGGGGTACAGTAAATTGCTCGACACTTCTTGTACCCCCTCCCTCTTACCTAATCCTCATTCCTTCCTAGCTAATCTCGACATGTCAGAATCCCAACCACTAGACCACTGGGATAAAAGGGCTTGTTAAGTAGCGGGTCAGAGTGCGCCCATAACCCCCCAGGCGAACACGCCTGTAACCCCCCTAGGATCAATCGGGCATCCACAGTGCAGATCTACTGACACCCCCCCACACTGGGAGGCCCAGGACTGAGCACAGCGGCAACGGCCTACATGTGCATACACCGGGATTCGAACCCGAGACCTTTCTGACACCATGTCAGAATCCCAGTCACTAGACCATTGGGAGAGAAGGGCTTGTTAAGTAGCGGGTCAGAGTGCGCCCATAACCCCCCAGGCGAACGCGCCTGTAACCCCCCTAGGATCAATCGGGCATCCACAGTGCAGATCTACTGACACCCCCCCACACTGGGAGGCCCAGGATTGAGCACAGCGGCAACGGCCTACATGTGCATACACCGGGAATCGAACCCGAGACCTTTCTGACACCATGTCAGAATCCCAGTCACTAGACCATTGGGATAGAAGGGCTTGTTTCAGTAGCGGGTCAGTGCGCCCATAACCCCCCAGGCAAACGCGCCTGTAACCCTTCCTAGGATCGATCGGGGATCTCACAGTGCAGCTCTAGTGACACCCCCCCACACTGGGAGGCCCAGGACTGAGCACAGTGGCAACGGCCTACATGTGCATACACCGGGATTCGAACCCGAGACCGCTCTGATACCATGTCAGAATCCCAACCACTAGACCACTGGGATAAAAGGGCTTGTTAAGTAGCGGGTCAGAGTGCGCCCATAACCCCCCAGGCGAACACGCCTGTAACCCCCCTAGGATCAATCGGGCATCCACAGTGCAGATCTACTGACACTCTTTTGGCCAACTCACCTCTCGTTCCTCTCGACAAGCACCTAGGCTAGGGTTTCTCCTAAGGCTAGGTTACTCTACTGTTTTGACATGGTATCAGAGCAGGCCGTTCCTA
This sequence comes from Closterium sp. Naga37s-1, assembly GCA_947471745.1. Lineage (NCBI taxonomy): Eukaryota > Viridiplantae > Streptophyta > Zygnematophyceae > Desmidiales > Closteriaceae > Closterium > Closterium sp. Naga37s-1. Next base: position 5,414,305 of record CANJKZ010000105.1, read on the forward strand.
GGCCTTGTTTTATACTCGTCATGGCGGTGCCCCCAGTCGCGCTGCACGTCGAGTCGCTGCTGACCGTCACGGCGGCGAGCTGCGCAATGGCGAGACCCGTCGCCCCGCGCCGTTTCGTCGTCCCGCGGCCCCCCGTCCAGGGCTGAAGTTTCATATTAGGCCTCCCTGATTCGGGGGAAAATTTTCCCCTCTGTTATGGGTGCACTTTTTTCAGAAGTATGCTACCCTGATTGCTCAGGGTTCAGCAAAGTCACACTCTGATGGGTCAGGGTTCACAGAACGAAATCAGTGTTGCTTTTCAAGTTGACAGCTGTGGGTCTGGTCACGTTTGCCTCGCAATGCCAAAATGGCTGGTGGATTGTGCTTTGCTGTGCTGTTCCTGTTACTAGCCCGCAATTTGCGAAGGGTGAGAGATGCTTCTCGACGATTGGTGGGAGGTGGTGGAGGTGGTGGAGGGTCGCTGAGTGACGCACAGGGAACCTAAAACGCGGAGGCGCAGAGCCATTTGGTGGGTGAGAATTCGAAGTTCAAACATCGAGTGACCAATTCGATTCGAGGGCGCAAAAGCGCACGTCGCAATTTAGCGCAAACAGATGGGAACAGCTGGCAAAAATGCGAATTTCGGGGCTGTCCGTGTGCGGTGGGGCATCTGGCGAAAATGTTTGATTCGACCTTGGGCAGGCGCAGCAGGGAGAA